>PVKN010008682.1:12636-24860 GCA_004027915.1 Capromys pilorides | reverse complement strand
TCTGCTATAACTTCTGCCCATATTCTTTTTATATCATTTGTGTTGACTCTTTCTTTCTTGTTGATTGCTATTAATCTCATGCTGTTCATTTTGCATCATCTTGCAAATGTTGAATTATTTTTTCCTGCATCCTAGTTGTTTTTAAGAGATCCTTTCTTACCTTTTCACTAGCTGTGACTGTGTCTTCAATATCTGAAACTCTATCTTCATTTTTGTTCACACAGTTTTGCCAGCTTGTGATTGAGATTTTACTTTCTTGTATATCTTTTTGAAACTGTTTCATGCTATCTATTTCTTTCCTATATTGCTCAATCAGGGAATCCTTCATTTTTCTATTCTCCTTCAATTTTTTATCAATGTCTTGTTTAATAATACTAAGTCTCTCATTATAGTTATCCTTTCTCTCTCTAGTTCAGAGATTATTTCTTCTCTGTTCTCCTCTCTACCTTACTGTAGTTGTTCCCAAACTTTAGGTGCTATCAATTTAGAGATGTCTTTTCTAGAGAAAAAAAAATCAGATCACATTTAAAGGAAAATCCATCAGGATAATGGCAGATTTCTCTTCACAAACCATGAAGTCAAGAAGAGCATGGGGCAGAGTGCTTCAAGTTCTCCATGAAACTAAGACATTTAGAGATGTCTTCAGAGGTTATTTCTGCTCTGGTGTCCTCTACACATTTCTGCAGTTTGTTTTTCATTTCAGAGTCTATTAATTCATGCATTTCTCTTTTTATTTCAGATGTTATCTCTGATTTGAATTGCTCTATACATTTCTGCACTTGTCTATCTACCTCGGATGCTACTGATTCAGAGATTTTGTCTGCATGTTTCCCATTTTCTTCCATGGTAGTGTCTCCTGTATTTGTTTTGGGTGGACTTGGGTCCTGAGATTGGATCTTGCTCCTTGTCTTTATTATTTTTTATAGCAGTAATCTCTGCACTTTGGTGAAGTTATGCAGTTAGCACCTGGCTGTTGCATGGCTGAGTCAGGTCGATGGGTAGAGTCGGAGCACGGGCCATTGATGAGTTGGGGGATGGACGCGGGCTGAGGCAGCTGCGCAGGCTGAGGCTGCCATGTGGCCCGGTCCGGTGGGCGGGTGGAGGCAGAACTCGGGGCAGCTGATGAGTCGGGTAATAGACGTGGGCTGCGTCTGCCCTGTGGACCAGTGGGGTTGGCCAGTGGAGGCAGAGCTCGGGCGGTTGAGGAGTCGGGGGATGGACATGGCTCAGAGAGTTCTTACCTAGCTGCCGCTCCTACTCCATACTTCTTGCTAAAATATCTATCAAGTCTGTGTCATACAGGAGCCAGTTCTCCATAGAGCACACGGGTGAGAAAGGGTAGGAGCAAGACACGGTCTCTGTCCTTGTGTCACCTGCTGTCACTGAAGCAAGGCTAGATCTGGGCACCCAAATTTGCCCACAGGATTTCCACATGAATCTGTGAAATCTCTGGGGCTGCATATGTGCCATATTTAGTTCTGAGGTTCTTCAGAGACAGGGAGAGTAACATCAACATGGTAAAGAAGTGAAATGCCTGAGGGGACTCCATCATGTGGAGAGCAGGCTCATTTCTGGAGGGTTCAGCTCTTTCACCTCTGTACCCTGCCCAGCAGGAAGTGGGCATTTTTGCTTATAGGCAGAGAACAGAGCATGCATAGCACAAGGGTATGCTTCTTATCAGCTTGGGTCAAAAAGTGAACTCAGATTCCTCTAGAGAGGGGCGAGTAGGAAATGCTAAGGACAGATCCACAGTTGTCACCAGATAGGAAACATTCTCAGGGAGAGGCTTTTCTGCTACGGAAAGCTCTAGCCCTTCCACTGGGGATTCTGCCATGTTTTTGTTCTGAGGTGAGGTCATGTAAATTACCCTGTGTCATTTATACAGCCCTTCCTCTTGAGGCAAGTTACTAGTGCGTTATGGACTGGTCTGGATTCTGTACCTCTTCCTGTCCTCCCTTCACCCCTTTCTAGGAGACACACTGACAGTATGCGAAGCACACCGGGCCAGTTCTGCACATGCTGTTCTCTTAGCCCAGAACACAACACCCACCGACAGCCCTTCTATGTGTTTAAGCTCATCCTGTGGGCAAGCTTTCCTCCCAGCCCTCTACCAGAGTCGAGTTTCTCTGTCTTCTAGGATGTGACTTCATTCATCCCTTCATGTGCAGTATGTCCAGTGTTGAGCTCCTTCCAGAGAAGACTCCTGCACTATTGTCCCAGAGTTCGGCATGAACTGGCCACCACCTCTTCTTAGCAGCAGAGAGAGGAATGAGAGAGGAAAAGAGTGAGAGAAATAAAGCCAGCCCTTACTCTTCACTTCTCAGGACATCTCCTCCTTTCCTCACCCTCTTTCACACTGTCCGCTAATATCATGCAGAATTCAATTGTACTCAGAGAAGCAAGACAAGAGCAGAGGCAGGGATGCCAGAGACAGGGCTGCAGACACGAGTGAGAAGCACAAACAACTGCATGGTGCTGTGCAACTTTGCTTTACCCAGCGTGGTTTGGGGGAGACGAATCACCTCAAGGTGCATAGAAGATGAGGGTCAGGGGTGCCAGCAAAGTTCCCATCTTTCCCCTCAGCTGAGAGTCTCTTCTGCTCTTCTGTGGGTGCCTCTGGACCTGGTCTGTAGTCTCCTGAACTATGGTCAATAGCCAGCTATTTCATGTGTGTTAAGCCCTGAGTACTGTTCCGAATATAATGATAGTAGGTTCCACTAATTAATTAAATTGTACTTCATAGACTTGGAGTCAGGTCTCTTGCATACAAGATGCAAATTTATGCAACATATGCAAATCACTCATGTTCTCAAATTCCATGAACAAAATCTGGTAGCCTTGAGATAAAAACCCCTGCCAAGCATCATCTCTCCTAATTATTGCTTAATCTCTCCCCCCCCCCCGCCCCCCACCAACACTGAACTAACACTTTCAGGCTTGGCAGAAACTGGAAGACACACAATGAAAGCTAGTTAATAAACAGGAAGTTCCTTAAGGGCAAAGACCCTGTAAGCTATTCATTTCATGTTCTCCAGAAGCTTCTAATACACCATGAGCACAGTCTTGCACAGAGGGTAGACTGTTGTTGACTGTTAAATTATGGACAATTCAAATGAACCAAAGCTGAGAGCCCTCATACTTTGCAAAAAACTATGGCATATAAGACTAGCAACAGGAAAATGATGACCTGTACTGTAGCTGTTTTGTGGAATGATTTTTTTTTTTTTTTTTTGTACAAGGTCTCACCAGGCAGCTCCAACTCATAGTAATCTTCCTGTGTCGGTACATCTGGGGTTCCAGGGCCAGTATGGCCTGTGGTACTGGGGAATCAAACCCAGGTTCTTGTGCTTGCCAAGCAGGCACTTAGGCCACCGAGCTATCTCCCTGTTGTGGTTTGTATCTAGTTGTCCCCTCAAAGCCTCATGTAATTGGTGGGGCTGTCAAGCGCAAGACTCTAGGGGCAGGGCTTGAGGGGGCGTGGCCAAGAGAGGCGTGAACGTTACAGCTGTCACAGTGCCCCCCCCCCCCCAAGGTAGTGGTTTTACGTGGAGGTATGGAGCAGATCATCCTGGACAGGGTAGCGCCCCAGCCCCTCCTCCAGTCCCTATAAAGCGGGGGCAGTGTCTTGAAACCTCCAGGAACTGTGAGCTAAATAAACCTTTCCTCCCCTAAGCTTGTGTGGTGGGTATTTGTCCCGGCAACAACAGAATAGTAACTAAAACACTCCCCAACCCTTGTGGAATAGTTTTTAAAATTAATTCAAATTAAATAAAATTTTAAAATTCAGTTCTCAGACTAGCCACATTTCAAATGTCTCCCAGCTTCATGTGACTGTCTTATCAGGCAGTGAAGATGCCGAATATCTCCATTATTCTGCAGAATCTGTCAGACAGCACCAATTCAGCCCCTCACTCCCCAAGGCCTAGTCCCAGGCCCAGCAGGACAGCAGCACATAGGGCTTCCTGAAAAATGCAGCCTCTCAGGCTGTGCTCCAGATCCCCTGAGTCAGGGTCTACATCTTAACAAAATTCTCCCTTAATTCACCTGCATATCAGTGTGAGAGGCACTGATCCAGGTACAGAAATCTGGATCTAGTGGTTCTCAAATGTATAAGCATTCATCAAAATCATCCACAGTACTTGTGAAACACAGGTTGTTGGACCTCAATTATGAGTTTCCCATTCAGTAGCTATATTTCTTTCTTAAAACTGCCTTTTAAAAATTACCATAATGCATGTGATTTCAAATAATAGAAATCTACTTTTCTTCATTTCTGGAGGCTAAAAGTCTGAAATCAAGGTGCCAGGAGGGTCATGCACCCTCTCAAACACAGGGGAACAGCTACTTCCTTGCCTCTTCCTACCCTCTGGAGGATGCTGGCATTCCTAGGCCCTCCTTGACTGCAGCCGTGTAACTCTGAGGTCTGACTCCATCTTCCTACTGAATGCTTTTCTGAGCATCTGTCTCTGTATCTGTCTTCTCTTCTAATAAGGTCACTTGGCATATTGTGGTAAGGGTGTATTCTACTCCATCATAGGAGTATGGACCTCACTCAGTTTAATTGATTAATGGTACCATTTCCAAATAAGTCTGCCCTTAGAGGTACAGGAAGTTACGACTTCAAAACCTCAGTCATTTATTCGTTTTAGACAGGGTCTCACTATATAGTTCAGGCTGGCTTTGAGTTCACTATGTTTCACAGGCTGGCCTCAAGCCCACAGGGATCCTGAGTACTGGACTCATAGGCTCGTGCCTCCATATCTGGCCAGCATCTCTTTTAGAGAACACAACTCGACACATACAGGAAAGTTAGGAGAGGATCCTGATCATCTACATTTCTAAGGAGCTCCTAGATGAAGGTGATCTGCTCTGGGGACCACACTTTGAAAACCTAAGTAAAACGGTCTATCCAGACAGGTGTATATGAATGTGAAGGCTGGCTGGGTGTGGGAGCACACACCTGTAATACCAGCACTTGGGAGACAGAGGCAGGAGAATTGCCATGAGATGGAGCCCAGCCTGGGCGACATAGTGAACTCAAGGCCAGCTGAACTGTATAGCAAGAGCTTGTCTCAAAAAAAAAAAAAGGTGAAGTTTGTATTATACCATAGAAATAACTTCTGCTTCCCAAATGTACAGAAATTCTTCTTTCCTTCCTTCTCCTCTTCCTCCTCCTCCTCTTCCTCCTCCTCCTCCTCTTCCTTCCTCTTCTTCTTCTTCTCCTTCTCCTTCTCCTTCTCCTTCTCCTTCTCCTTCTCCTTCTCCTCCTCCTCCTCCTTCTCCTCCTCCTCCTCTTCTTCCTCCTCCTCCTTTTCCTCCTCCTCCTTTTCTCCTCCTCCTCTTCCTCTTCCTCCTCCTCCTTCTTCTTTATTCCCCCCCCTCCCCTCCCCCTGCCCTCCAGTAAACACAGATTGGAGAGAACTTGAACCATAACCTTCAGATCTTTCCTACTCTTCCCTAGTGAATCTATTTTATCTGACATAGTTACAGGGACACAAGAAAGCTCAATCTACTCTTCTGTGAGAGGTTTTGACGATGAACTGTGGCTGTTGCCACAGAGAGGGAGACTACAATGGGGAGATGCCAGGTTTTCTGAAAGAGAAGAGGAAAGCCACCTTCACTTGCTAGGTGTTCACCCACCCCAAAAGACATTGCTATTTAACACCCAGGCCCATTACTTTCCGCATTTCTAAAGACCTCTGCTGCTATTGGCGCCCTCCCTGCTATTGCTGAGTGTCCAGAAGCCCACTCTGTCCACCTCCTCTGATCACATTAATCTTGCAAGTGATTGGCTCCTGCATTTAGGCTTCAGCCAGTCAATGCCTGTGGTTACTCAACGGTCTGCTCTACAACAAGAGGTGGCGCCTGATGCTAGCTACTTTTAGCAGATTGAGGTAAAAAATTTCCTCAAAGACTTGGGAAAAGGTTTTTTTTAAGGAGGAAGCCTGCTGTCCTCCTTAAATGCTGAAGGAGTTCATCTTGTAGTCACAGGAGCACCCAGTTGGAAGAAAAAGCCCACCTTGAGGGTAGAAGAAATCAAAGAACAGAGAAAAGGATTACTGACTTTAATTATAAATATTTGTTCTGGCTTTGCATTTTGTCATTATTATCAAAGATCGTAATTTTCCTATCATTAATGTGAGTTATGTTACTGTCTTCCTTTCCAGCTAAATTAATTCTTACCAATACTCAAATATTGTTCCTTTAGGGTAGTAGAAGTTGTCTTATGAAATACGAAGAAATTAGAATGAGTCTGTATCCATGCATGCTCCAGTTTTATGTGTTAATGCTGCTCTTAAAGTATGTGCCCTTAACTTCACAGATTACTCCAGACACTGTGCACCAAGGACTCGGGGCCCGACTTGCTGCCCGCCACAGAATACATGCTGAACAACCATTTGTTGAGCAAATGCAGCTGGAAACCAAATGATCATTTTTAGTAGATGCATAATAGTTGTTTGCCGTAAGGTTCAGATAAATTAAGACCTCTAAAATGGTTTACATGAATTGATGTCAAAGCTGTTTGTCTGGATCTTGTAACTAGGTCACTGTGTGGTCAACAGTTAATTTTTAACCATAATAAAGGTGAAATTTAGGGTTAGAGACGAAGCTCAGCACTACAGTGCCTGCCTGGCAAAGCACAATGTCCCAAGTTCAATTTTAGGTACCCATCCCCGACCTGAAAAAATGAAATTTATTATTGTTCAGTTGCATCTAGAATATTCCAGCCTAGGTAGAACTTAGTTAAAATAACTTTTAGTTATTTTGAGATACACTCTCCCTATATAGTTCAGGCCAGCCTTTACTCACCATGTAGTCCAGGCTGGTCTTGAATTCACAGAGATCCTCCTGCCTCAGCCTCCTAATGCAGGAGGATGTATACTATACCTGAGAGTTGAAATAATTTTTATTTGTAATCTGTCATTTGCTATGTCTGTTATTCTTAACTTAGTATCAACTTCAAAAAAGCTATGTATTCCTTCAGTATTTTCATATAAATCAAATAGCAAAATGTAGACTATAAGAGCAAAAGGAGAAGATTTTAGGTCACTTCATGGTTTGCTGGAATCACTTGTGGACAAACTTTGGACGGAGGATTGGCAATGTCTGAAGCAGGCCTGAGTTCTTCGAAGCTGCTTCTTCGGAGCAAGTGCTTCTGGGGAGCAGCCCAGGGAAGGTGCAGCGGGCCAGGGCTGGAGAGAGACTACACCTGTGAGGCCTGGAGGGTTGGACTGCAGGCGCATAATAAGCCACATTCAATCATCTGCTTCACCAGTGGAATAAAGGTGAAAAACAGAGGCAATTCCTTTTCAATCAGGTCAACGTCTGTGTGTATTTATGCATTATTTCAGAACTTAGGCAGCTAAGAGCAATTTGTTATTAAATGACTTACCAAAGCACAGTCCTTTCTTTCTTTCTTTCTTTCTTTCTTTCTTTCTTTCTTTCTTTCTTTCTTTCTTTCTTTCTTAACTTATTTGGTACAGGATCTCACTGCACAGCTCAGACTTGTAGTGTTGCGCCTGTTTTCAGCCTCCCCAGAGTTAGGATTTTAGGTGCACATCAGGGGCGGGGCCGGAGCAACATGTGGTGAGAAAAGCACAATCTCATTCAACAATCAAGTATGATTGTTTACCATCTTCAAACTCATCAAAATGTTATTATTATTGAGACATTCAACATATTCCAGATAAAATAGGTCTATGATATTCCTGTGAAATGTCAGTTTAATAGTTCAGCATAAAAAAATAGGAAAGAAAGAAAAATAGCTTGGCTTATTTGACTCAAAAATCTCACTTCTTTTGGGAGACGCCATGCAGTATGAAATGGTTATTAGGCTTTATAAAAAAGTTGTAAATTATTTGTAGACTTGAGACAGTGTCTTGCCACACAGTTCAGATTGGCCTTGCACTCACTTTGTATTCCAGGCTGGCCTCCATCCCACAGCAATCTTACAATCTCAGCCTCCTGTGGGCTAGATTCCAGATGTGTGCCACCAGGCCTAACAATTTACATATCGCTAGTGTCCGCAATTCCTACATTTCCCCTTTGGTGAAAATCAGATTCTTTTTCCATTCTCGTGAAGCCATTCCCTTGAGACAATTTGCCCAAGATTTCCCAGTGTGTTGGATGAATGGCACTTGAATTTTCTTCAGCCCTGTGCGGTATAATTCCAAAGTCAGGAGCCTTGTACTCATAGAATCAACCCAGTGAACTCTTACCAAATCATTCATCTTTGGGTAAATTAAATTATGGCAGTTTGTTTTAGTTACTTTTACTCATTGCTAGGACAAATAACCGACACTCAAAATGAAGGAAGGAAAGGTTTATTTAGCTCACAGTTTACTGGAGGTTTCAGTCCATATTCGGCTGGCCCAAGGCTGAGTGGAACAGGGCAGAGAGCACCCAGTTCATGGTGGCGGAACAGCAACAACATGGTGACAGAGGAAACCGAACAGCAAAGGGATCAGAGAGCAACAGCCAACGTCTATCTCTCTGTCTCTCTCTATATTACATTCAGGCTCTCTGCCTCAACCTATCCACCTTAGGCCACACCCATAGTCCCAGAAGGACTCAGACCCATAGTCCCATCAGTACTAAAACACATAATCCCAGTGGATCATGACTCAAGTCTCAAACTCTAGAAGTCCCTGCCCCATGATTGCATGAGGCTTTGGGGGGACAACTAGACATAAACCATAATGCAGTTGTTCCTCAGAGTTTTCAGCCCCCAGAGATACACGGCGGGTTATTTTGCTGGAGTGCCTGAGCCTTGCCATCCACCTGGGGCTCCACCCCAACTGTGCACTTCCTGTTCTTACACATGACAATGATTTCACTGTCTTTATGAAAAGACGCTGAAAAAAAAGCTACCTTCCAGGGTAATAAAGAAAAAATGTCTACAAAAGGAAGGCATTCTTGAATTCAGAAATTTGTGGCAGTCTGGAATGAAATGCCTCATGATTGTCAAAGGGGTGCATATACTTGGTACTATGATGATTTATTAAAATATTGATCTGTGTCACACACTTTGTGATGTTTTCTTCACATCATTCCAAGGAGGTGTTGGAACATAGGGAAAATTGTAGATATCAAATATGCTGAGTTCCTGTCCCCTGAAGCTAAAGAAGGAATTCTAAGAAACAATGGAGGTTGAGTTGGAAAATTTTTGGTGGAAAAGCAATGGGGAGTAGGAATGGAGAAATAGGGAATAGGCATAGCTCCCGAGAGACAGGAGGGGTCCCCTTTGGGTTGCCAATAAGCACCCCTCCGAAGGGAAGTTCTGTAGAGCAAAGATCACGAGGTGGCTACAACAGGGTCAAAATTATGATCAACCAATAAGACTGCAAGTACAATCACTTAGGTAATATTGGTCTAATGGTCACAAGGATGCATGAATGACATCATAGTTCATAGTCTCAGTCTTGTCTTTACTCTTAGCAGTCTTCATTTTAGAAGGAAGGAGATGATGGCCCACTCCAATAGGATAATGGCAAACTGCAAAAGGGTGAGACCAATAATTCCAAACCTTCAATCACCACGTAGGGAAGCAGCTCCTTTGAGGCCCCAGCCCTGCCTGGCCGACTGCTGTATTTCTACCAGCTTAGCTATCTAGGATAGTTTGAGGTAACTTTTCTTCTTCTATGAAGGACTGAGCTTGTTGAAAAAGTTATTCTTGAGTCCTGGAGGAAGACAAAAGGGAGTTTGAGAGGAGAGTTTCTGCCCAGATAAAGAAGGGTTCAGTTTGATGAGTCCCTGATGCCTTCCTCTAGGGGAAGGAGCCAGTGGGCATGGAGAGCACGGAAGGTGCAGGGTGCACAAGAAAGCTGTGGCTCCCAGCCTTGCTGAGGCCCATTGAGGAACTGGAGGCTCGGGCTTGGGCAGACCACGGCGACAACGACAACAAGGGTCAACTGAGACAACAGAAAAAATGCAGCGTGAAGACAAATACTTTGGAAGAAATCTATAATTTATTGAGAGCTGTGTCTCGCTAGAGCACATAGTTTAAATCCTGTTTCTCTGCCAGTCTACATGTGTCTACATGCGGCTAATGGCTGAGTCTGAGTCTACAGGTTAGAGTACTGAATGCCACTGGGGCCTGACCCCTGAAGAGGTTCTATGGTCTCTACTGCATGTCCCACTTCCAATTCCTTCTTAGAGTGACAGGAAGCAAAGGCTTCCAAACCCCTGCTGAGGGAGCCTGGGACACTCAGGACCTGGATCCTGAGTTACTGCTTGGAAAAGAGCTGCCTGGGATCGCCTCCTGACTGGGAACACACACAGTGGAACTTTGGTGAGTAAGAAATGAGTTCCCTGTCTTAGACACTGTCATTTGGAGGCATTTTTCTCCTTTGCATAGAATTAGCTTCAATTGCCTGGCTACTGCCAAAGTCCTCTGCTCCTCTCCCCTGTACCACACGTGCCTCCCAAGTGCTGCTGAGAGAAGGGCAGATGACCCCAGTAATACCCGAGATTCAATTTCCTACGCTACATACAGACTCAGAGAGGCATTTCGTTTGATTGAAAGAAAAGAAATTATTTGAAAGAAGACATTATAGACTAAAATTTTATCTCACTTCACCATCTGAACTATTTTTCATTCTGGGAAAGACATCAAGTGGGGAATTCTGGCTTCTCTAAAAGGTAAGTCCTTCAGCACATGCTTAACGTGTGTGGCTCTTTCTCTCAGGCAAGCAGTAGCTTCCTGGCGGCCTGTCCTCATGCTTTATTCCGGACCTTCCACAGGGTGGCCAGGGGATTAGGACAGCAGACAGGTAAGCCTGTCTTCAGCTCTTTGCTCCTTCAGTCCATTAATTGGGTTGAAATTTCTACTTCAGGCTGTTCTGCTCATCTGTAGCTAATGCTGTCGCCTGAAGTACTGCCCACTGCACATGAGCCTTTGACAGCAAGAGCCGCTCAAAAGCCTCTCCACACCTCTGTTCCAGGAATAACCGAAGGAAAGGGCTGCTACCTGTGAAAGGTAAGCGGTGAAGCCTTCTCTGTTCACTGCTTCAAAAGCGTAACTGCCATCGTCTGCCTTATTTTGTGTTATAGCTGCTCTTTGTCAATGAAAAGTCCTAGCTCTCTATTCATTATAAAGAATAAAGAGCTTTTCAAGTATGAGATGCTAAACCCAGAAGGGAACAGAGCTATTTTTAAGACGGCTTCAACTCTGAGCTGTTCCATGGGGCCAGCCTGCCAGCAATGGAGGTCTTCCAGGGAGGCGGAGGCCGAGGGGATCAGGAAGGAAACTCCTGGGGTGCAGCGTCCTGGCTCTGGCCACGGACAGCCCTGCTGGCTCCTACCTGCCTCTTCCAGACAGGACCGTGAGGGGCTGGAGGAGGACATTTCTTCTCGCCTATTCTGAGCTTGCTGCCTGCCCCAGGCTTCTCACACCCACTTCCTCCACAAAGGAAACAAGCTGCTCGGCTCCCATCTTGGGATGCAGGGAGGAGGGGTGCCTGTGCGTCCTCTCCTGTCCTCGGCAAGCCACATGCAACTGGCAGCCACCACGCTTCTCTGCAGGAAGAGGATAATAAGAGCTGGATTCCCGAATGAAAGGAGGAGCACGCAGAGTTGCCCGCCTCCTGTCCAACGGCAGGGAAACCACCCAGTGTGGAGCTGGCCAGAGCTGCGGGGAAGGCGTGGGGACACCGACTTGGAGTCAGGGTCAGGAGACCTGGTGCCTGGTTCAAGGCCCGCACCCTCCCTAGGGAGCAGTGAGGGCCATGGCTTTCCTCTGCAGGGTCACCTGTCACTCTGGTGGTGATCAACATCTTGAGGTTGGCAGATGTGTGTTTTCCTGTCATTCAAGGTCACAAAATGGTGCCATGGATGCACAAGGAGATATTGAAAGCTGATAGAATCTATTTGGGGTTCAAAAGAACTACGATGACGTTTCCCATCATCTCGATGGATTCCACATCTCCAACAGAGAAGAGGAGTAGGAGATGAAGACAGTTCTATCAGGAGTAAAGTAAAAAAAAAATGTATGCATATTAATATGGTCAGAGAGAACCAAAATGACCAACAAATATTATACTAGGTGGTCGCAGGAAAGAGAAACTTATTTGATCATGATACATCTTGTACCACAGAGAATTTATGAGAGACTATAGACACAATTGATTTTTTTTTTTTTTTTTTTTTTTTTTTTTTTTTTTTTTTTTTTTTTTTTTTTTTTTTTTTTTTTTTTTTTTTTTTTTTTTTTTTTTTTTTTTTTTTTT
>PVKN010008682.1:0-12536 GCA_004027915.1 Capromys pilorides | reverse complement strand
GATTTTTTTAAAAGAAAAAAATATAGTCAGAACAAATATAGGCAAAATAGGATGGTTATACTTAAAGGAAAAGATCATATACATATATGCAAGATAATAAGATTCTACTGTCTTAACAATGAGGGAGCCAACAAGGCTCTGAGCTTCCAGGAAGCCAAAGGAAAAAGGGAAATAGGATCACTAAATTTGTATCTTTCTTGAGGACCACACCACCACCACCACCACCACCAGTTCCTTATCCTTCTTATACTAAGATTCATAAGTGTGGGTATTTATCTTCATGCAGAGAATATTTAGGAAATTTCATTATGGTCTTCTTCAAGTATTTGATGGGCTGCCAAGTACGAAAAAGAAAGATTGCTTTGGGTAATTCCAGATCAGATCACAAAACTAGAATCAATGAGTGTAAGTTAAGAGGAACAGATTTTGGTTAAAAATAAAGAACTTTCTAACAATTAGAGTTGTCCATAAATGGAATGAGCTGTCTGGCAAAGAAGTGAGCTCCCTGTTACTGGAAGTGATCAAACAGAGGCTGGCTAACCATCTGTTAAGGATGAGAGGGATTCGTGCATAATGAGAGAATTATGCAACAACAGAATATATGAGGCTCTTCGTGACAGTTTTATTTATAATAGTCAGGGGGAAATAGACTCAACCTAAATGTCCAATGGTAGGGGATTAGTTAAGTTATTTACATACTTTCTTGTGACTTATTTATTTATTTACAGATTTTACAGATATTAAAAAAGCAAAGACATGGGGAAAGGCTAGCAATCAGCTACATAAAGAAAAGCAAAGTCCTAAAATAGTAATATATTGTGAACCATTTTGTGAGGAAAAATTATGCAGGGAAACAACACTAAAGATACTAAAGAGAGAACATGCATAAAAACATTAATAGTAGTCATCATTACTGTTTGCATTTTGGGTGATTTTTCTCCTGTAGGCTTTTTAGGCTTTCCCAAGTTTTCTACTTTAAATACTTACTGGTTTTATTATTTTTTCTTTTTCTGTTCTTGTTGTTTTGTTTTTTCAAGACAGGATCTCTCTATGTCATATAGGCTGGTCTTGAACTCATAGCCATCCTCCTGCCTCAGCCCAAGTGCTGGGATTACAGGTATGTGCCACCATGCCTGGCATTAGCTGCTTTTATTTTATTTTATTTTGTGTGGCTGGCTCAGGCCACCCTGGGGGCGGGGCTGGTACAGCATGTGGTGCAGGGGATCCAACTTCAGTCCCTGTGCACGTGCCTAAGCAGGTGCTTTAGACCACTGAGCTTTCTTGCCAGTCCTAGCTGCTTTTATAGTTAGAAAAAAGAAAAATGCAAAAATATTTTAGCTTATTTTTATTAATTTTAGTGAGAAAGAAATAGTGATAAGATGGTTTCAAAACAGGTTAATAGGACAGTTACAATAACTAATGCATTACATATTGTTGTCTTCATAGTAGTTATTCAGAGTACAAGATACAGACATGATATCTTGTCTAAACAGTATTAGTACAAATCTTTCTTCTCTTTGAACTAAGAGAAAGCAGTTGTATATTTCTCGTGTACTATATCTGTAAATACAAAAACACAAAAATAAAAACAAAGAACCTTTCATTAGTCCACAGTTTTAACTAAGATGTTAAAGTTTCAAGCTTAATACTGTATTCTATAATTTTATTTAAAACTTAGGATGACTTCTCTCTTTTTTGTTTTTGTTTTTATATTTGAGATAAGGTCTCACTTTGTAGTTCAGATGGGCCTGGGACTTGTGGCGCTTGTCCTGCCTCAGACACTTAGCTCAGTTCCCCCATTCCCACCCTGTGGTGGGATCCCAGGCACAAGATACATGGGCCACTGGCTTTCTCCTCTTATAGAATATAAATATCTTTGTAACAAAGAAATATTGGCTAAAGTTTATGAGTTTTAGATACAACCGAATCTGAGTGTGCTTGCTGGTGCCATTTTCATCTGCCACCCCATTGCACTTGATCTGAGGCCAAGTGACTGAAGTCTCTTTGGAAACATGTGGGATATAAATGTGAAAGGCTGCCCAGGAGGGCTAGAGATATAGCTCGGTAATAAGGCAGCTGCCTAGGATAGAGCCCTGGATTCGAACCCCAAATAAATGTCTGTACAATAAAGTAGGAGTTCAGAAACTGGAATCCGATACAATGGGGTCTTAAGTCTAGGTCCTGCTATGTGCTGACTTCCTCAGCCTTGATGTGGAATTGTAGCAACAGCTGAGAGCTGTAGCAGCTTCAGTGTATGCCAGTCACTGTTTAAACATTTTACACACAGTGGAATTCTGCTAACAATCATCTAAGGTGAATTTTTTATCTTTAATGGTCCAAGAGATTGAATCCTGGGCCTTGTACATACTAGGCAAGTGCTCTTCATACTAGGCAAGTGGGATGTACTCACAGGCCTGCTTATTTTATTTTGAAACAAAATCTCACTACTAAGTTACCCAGGCTGGCCTTGAACTTATAATCATCCTACCTCCACCTCCTGAATAGCTGTGATTACAGGTACATGCCATTACTTCCAGGCTGATATGAACACTATTATCCTTATTTTTTCAGATGATAAAAATAAAACAGAAAGAATTTCAAACTATCTTGCCAAGTCCACAGAGTGAGAAACTGGTGGAGTGAAAATTCAAACCCAGACAGTCTAATGTTAGAATCTGCAGTATTGAGCTCTGTACCATTCTGCCTTCCAGAGCTGTGGAAGGGGAGAGTAAATTAATATATGTAAAGTGCCTAGCAGAAAAGTGGGCAGTCAGTATGTGAGTTTTCTTTCAAAACATTTCCATTGCTCCCTGGGCCCAGAAAGATGTTTGAGTGCCTTCTCCATGGTGTATTCTGTCACACTGGGCAAAGGTGGCTGGATGGTAGGTAGTTTACAGTGAATTCCCTGTCAGTAGTCCTCACGCCAAGTTATGAATATTAGAAATTGTGTCCTACAGGACTCCATTCTGGGCCTGATACTTTAATATTTCATCAATGATTTACATGGATAGAACAGAAAATAAGCTCCTAGAGCTGACAGATGATAGCATGCTGCTAGCAGATGACACCCGTCGTCAGCGAGGAAGGCGAGCATCCAGGACAGGATTAGAATTCCAAATGGTCTGGCAAGATGGAGACGAGGTGGAGGCAAAAAGAATGAGCTTCATTAGTAACAAGCACAGCGCAATACAATTATTAAGAGGGCAAACAGATGACATTGGCATAGTGAGACCAGTGACAAGCAACAAGTTCTTGTCCCTGGAAGGGGTTAATGGTGGAAATTGTTCAGAACTGGAAAGGAGACAGAAAGTCAAACAGGATTCTAGAAACATACTGACAAGTGAATCAATTTTCCCATTATATACTGTGTGTTAAAGCCCTTTTGGGGAATGTTTTTTTCACCCTATTTCAATATTGTTCTGGATGTCTTGGAAAAGGCACAGAGAAAGCAGAAGAAATCTTTATGGTTGCAATGTATAAAATGACATCCCTTCATTGAAGAAAGCAAGTCCGTTGTTGATGATTCGCTTAGGAATCATTTACTGAGCACCATTTGGGTGCTCGCCTTTGTGTTGGGTCCTGGGGAACAAAAGCTATCAAGACCTGCTTTGTACCCTTGAACGTGGAGACAACAGGAGGATCGCTTTAAGCCTATAAAAGAGTAATTATTCAGAATAGGACCAAGATCCCTGATATCTATGCCAAACATCGACAATTTCTATGACTTCTCTCCTTTTCTTCTTCTTCCTTCTTACTTCCTCTGTCTTCCCTTTTACTCTTTACCTGTAGTCTTCAGATCTTTGACTAGAGTGTGTTAGCAGGCGGGGTAGCCAGATATTTTCAGTAAAGTCCTGTCTGAGACTTTGCCAGGATACTGTGGTGGATTGCCAATTGGTGGTCAACTTGTTACACACAGCTGAACTGAGCTAGCATGGTGCTAGGTGTTGGAGGCCCAGCTGAGAATCGGTACCGGCAGCATAAGTGGCAGAACTGGAGAAGCTGTTGAGAGGCTCTTAGGGAAGCTGTTTTGGGGGAGCTGCTGGTTCTCTAGGGCAGTTCTGGTGGGGGACCTTGTCATGCTAGTTTTCCTGATGAACTTGGACCCCATTGTCACTGGGAATTGCTACAGTTCACTTTAGGGGAATTCTGTTCCTCACTTTGAGCACCACTTCCTGACTCTGGAAGGAAAGGTGCTGCACACTGCTCAGTCTCCTGGAGAAGCTTGCCACCCTGGCTTTCCTGATGGGAACTCAGTTTTCCTCAACATCAGAGGAACTGGGGACCTCACTGCTGCTGAGCACGGCTGCAGTACTTATGGGTGGATCTCTGTTTCCTACCATGAGCTTTGCTTCCTGGCTCCCGTGCAGGTCCCTCAGCCTGCTAGCACAGATCTTTCATCCTGCTGGCACTGACTTTCTAGTTTCCACCACTGACCTTTGGGCCTTCCCAGTTCCATGAAACAAGCCTCCATGAGACACTGTCTTGTGCTCTAGGCCTTCAGTTGGACTCATGGGAGGCATTGTTATGGGCATGAGGTCTTCAGCTGGACTCATGCTGAACATTGTCATAGGATTAGGCCCTCAGCTGAGTTCTTTGGTCTTTAATATGTGGACAGATTTCTTGCACTTTTGTATATGATTCTTTGGGTGATTCATTAGAAAAATAATCTTACAAAATGTATCTGTATTGCATTGTTCCCCCTGTAAAATCCCAAAACAAACAGATACCTAGGACCCCTCTCTTTGCATTTCAAGGTATATCTATAAAATTACTTTTCACCATCCACATACTCTGCTAAAGTTGCAGACAAGGAAGTGAGGCTTGGACAGAAAAGAACACATTCCTAAGCAGATTTGTTTGGCTGGATGATGTATATTATGAGCAGCATAATGTTAAAGAATTTGATATTTATCTAGTTGATGACAGCCAGCCAATGAAGGTTTGTGAGAAAGAGAATCAAAGATCACATTAGAGTTTTATGAAGAGTAAACTTATTGTAGAGACAATGGATTATTGGAGAGAAGATTGGAGGCAAAGATGCTAATAAGAGATGATCACTAATCAACAGAAAAAAATGTTAGAAGAGGCAGAAGAGAGATGGAAGTGAGAGACACTGTAAAGGAAATATCTAAGATTTGGTTCCTGAATGAAGACAGACAGACAGACAGACAGACAGATAGACAGACAGAAGAGAGGGTGGGGGAAGAGAAGTTGAGAACAATGCATAGATCCCCAACAACGATTTTGGGAAATAAAAATATCATTAACCAATATGATATGAGAGCAGTGGGAAAGTGAAAGTAGTTTGTGGCAAAGGAACCATGGTAAGTTCAGGTTGTCTTTGTGTTGCTGGCTTCATTTATAAATAAAAGCCATCTATCCAACAGGGCGTTAGAAATAGGTTCCTAGATCATCCTCACAGAGGTAGGAGTGTGTTTTGGACACCTCTGCCTGCGGATCCCACTGATAAATCACACTCTTCATGACAAAGACTGAACGGTACTCACATTCACAAGCACAGATCGAAGTGCATTTCTCTTCCAGGTTAACCATACTTCTAAGCAATGTAGGCCACCAAACTAAGAGTCATCATTTGTCTCTGGCACCTTCCTAATTTCCAGTGAGTCACCAGAACAATGGAGTCTAAGACCAAAGCATACTGTGTCCAGTTGAACATGGTTAATCTTTTTCTTGAATTGTTCTCTCAGCTGTCAGAATAATTCTGTTTCTGTCTCTCTTTCTTACTCTCCTCTCCTCTATTCTCTCTTCTTCTTCTTCCTGCCCTTCCCCTTCTCCTCTTTCACCTCCTCTTTCTTTTCCTTCTCCTCCCCTTCTTCTCCCTCTTCCCTCTCTCCCTCTCTTCTGGACACTGAACATTTTCAACGCTTTTAAGTTTTATGTTGAGACAAATATTTGCTCATTGTCCAGGCTGGCCTCAAGCTTGCCTTCCTTCTGATTCAGCCTCTTCTGAGTAGCCAGTATGACAATATGTCCTAGCACGGCTGGCTTCACAGCAGTTTTATAACAGGGTTTCTTGCTCTATAAGTATATTTTTTCCACTTCTCAGAAGATAGAATTCAAAGTTTTGCAGGAATGAACAAACCTGTCCAAGCTAGTCCCTAGGGATCTTTCTATACATCCCATCATGAAAGCTCCCATCTCCTTGACTCTGTCCTAAGATGCCAGGCACAGAGGTGGGCGGGGGCTTTGTGGACACTGCCATGACTTTGCGATACCCTTTTTCTCTTCTGCAGCACATCCTTCAAGTTCTGGCTCACACACTAGTCCCACTGTGAGTGTTTCTCTGGCCTCCCATTGCTTGTGTCTCTTCCTTTCTGTTGCTTTTCTTGCAAAGCAAAGGCCTGAGCTGAGGAGATGTGAGTAGGGCATGTAATCAGGTCCAACCAAGGATTGTGGGACACAGAGAAGGGAGAAATCTAGGGGAAAAGTGATAGTCTTATTTGGTCTTTGTTGACTGCAGAGAATTAGATTTATGGAAATAAACCCAAAAAGGTTAAATTGGCTTTCAGCATGTTTTGATTAAGAGGCTAGAAATAGCTAATTTTAGGTAATTATGGTAAAGTTTACAGAAGCAAAAGGGTGGCTAGATCAGGAAAACTTATTTGGAAATCATATGGAAGAGGTAGCACATGTGAAAGAGCAGAGATGGCTGAAGAAGAGCTGTGGGAGAGGACAGCAGGACTGAGGGTGGAGCAATCTGCACATGGTTAATATGGAAAATGAGAGGAGGAAATGGCCCTGCAAATGAGCCAGAGAAACCTAGCCCCTGGGGGAAATTGCATATTTTACTTTTCCTAAATTTTTTTGTCTACAATCTTTTATGAGAAATATCTGATTTCTGAGATGCTATGCTTCTGATTTGAGGAAATGCTGATTCTCTGTTCAAATCTTGCAATGGTGTGAAAAATTATTTTTTTCTTCAAAAACTCTTTCCTGCCTTGCTCTTACACCCTTCCCTGCTCTCTTCCCCCTTTACTAAGCATTGAACTGAGCCTTACATGTGCCAGGCAAGCAGTCCACCACGAGCCACAGCTTTGGGAAGAAACTGTCCTGAGGGCAATGATTCTTTGTTGTTTTTACAGAAACTTTCAGAAATGAACTTATTTAAAAATACATATTTGTACTGGGCATAGTGGCATATGCTTGCAGTCCCACTATCTGGGAGACTGAGGCAGGATCACCATGAGTTTGAGGCCCTCCTGGGGTGCATGGTAAGTTCATGGCCAGCCTCAATTATAGTACTAGGCTCTGTCCCAACAAAACAAAATAAAATAAAATAAAACATGCATACAGTGGAATCTCTGTTCACCAATTAATTATTTCTGTGATTCTGGCTGCAAACTGAGTTGGTCCTGAGCCAGATTTAACTCATTGTTAATTCTCTGTTGACCTTACGGGGAAAACTGATTCCCCTTATGGGAAAATAGCTAACAAATATCTGTTTTAAAAATAATTCATAAATGTAGAAGTAAAAATGAAAATACCCTTCCACATACTGTTTGGAATACACTCTTTTTGATTTTTCAGACTACATACCCAATTACATATGGATATGCCATCTCTATAAGTGATTTGTCCAATATAGACCACCCTAGTCCCGTAACTACTGATAGTAATGGACTATAATATTAATCATGGCTATGTTTATACAGCACATTCACACATACTTCATGTCCTGCATCCTTGAGCTGATGTTCAGGAGCAGGCAGCGTAAGTTATTGGTGTCACTGTTCAGAGGTCGTGGGTCCAGAGCTTCATTGCTATTTGTGCTGGATTGAGGTCATTCACACTAAGCGAGTTTATTTTTCTTTTTATTTTTTTGCGAGTTTATTTTTCATATGGCTCTATTTCTCATGAGTAATTTCTACAGTAAGGTCTTCCCAGTCCATGCTAAGATGTTCTATGGAGCATGTTAACATGAAACTTGGATTAGATACAAGTAAGTATAACCATATAGTTGCCCAGTGTTTTTTTTCTCTTGGGAGCAGGGCAATCTATCAAATGTCTGTATCACATCTTGAAGTGATGACGACAGAAGAGACAATAAAAATGTGATAGGATCCCACACTGATGTCTCTCCTTATAATCCAGCCAATAGATGATTCTGGTGGGCTCAGGGCACAGTAAATGTGATACAGCACGTGTCTTGACTGCATAGGCATGGTTTTGATGCCTTGCACAAATAAAGCCGGCAATGGGTGCATTCACTATTGGATGACATGCTAATGAAATTTTGGGGCAAGATACAGTTTGTTGGAAAGAATACAATTGTATATAGTTTTAAATTTTTTTAAATTTATTTTTATATTAGAAATTTTGTTTTAAGAAGAGTACAGTTGTTTAGTTTCTGAGACAAGTTTTTTTTTCTGTATTGTAGCAGCTGGAAATAGATCTTCGTCTTACAAATCCACAGGTCTTTGGCTGGATGCAAAGCAGGAAACAGAGACTCATTAAAAATAGCTTCTTGTCTGCTCTTCCATTTCCCCATCTCGACCCAATCATTTAAACTCCCAAGTCCCTGAACACTAGGTGCCAGGTATAACACTCTCTGTGGACTACACAGGAGGAGCTGTTAGTAACAACTAACCTTTATTGAGAGCCTACCCTGCTCTAGTTACACTTCTTAGGGCTTTGAGAAGATTTCCTCATTTAATCTTCCCACTGAAACTCTTAGGAAAGTCCTAGAAGTACCCCACTTTCATAGAGGAGCAAACTGAGATTTAGAAAGTTCAAATGAATATGGCTACAGGTTAAAAACTAGTGAGTGGCAAAGCTGGGAGTGGCGGCTGACAGTGGTAAGAGGCCAGGTGTCCCCAACCCCGACTACTATTAACCTGTTTGCTCCATGCTTCATTCATAGCGTCCTGCTTCCCTTCCTCCCTTCCCTTCTCACCAGTCTCTGGGTGTGCTGCATGATTTGGATTTGTTATAAACAGAGCTGTCTTCAGGATTAGATAGGGGGTGCTAGTGAGGGATGGCAAACAGAAATGATAGTGAAAGTAAGGTCCTCAGTTTGTTACACACACATGTACACACATGTGTGCACACATTCCAACTGACCTTTGGGTTACCTCTTGCACAGAGCCAGACAATTAAATTATCTATCAAATTAAACAAATCAAACAAAGTGCAATCATACTAACTCTGAAAAGTGAAGCGAGGGAAAAAATACAGAAAATGTAGTCTGAGTATTGAACCCAGGGCCTGATGGCCCCTTTCATTTTACTTTGAGACAGGGTCTTATTAAGTTGCCCAGGCTGGCCTCAAACACAATATTCTACAAGCTAGTTAGATGGAAATTAATATAATCAGAGAAGACGGAGCTTTCAATGAAATCAGCACAAAACAAAGACAACATAATTGTGGCAGAGGTGTATCTGAAGAAGGGCAGGCCTCAAGATCAGCTATATTGCTTGATCAATTTTACATGCTTAAATCTTGTAATATGAGCAATTACCTTCTATATAACAGTACTGGATGTACTAACCAGTGTCAGTCTCCTATGATCTTGTTTTGAAATTTCACACCATTGTTTTTCCTCTTTAAAATTAAATTTAATTAATTAATTAATTAACAAGCATGCAATGGCCAGGTCTACAAGCCTCCCTAGAGTATAAACAGTAACTGGATTTATACTGTAATTAGTGCACCTGGTCCAGGAAGTCCAGATAGGCCTCAATGTCTAGGTGGGTGAGCAGAGCAGCTGGACCCATCCTCTCCCCAGAACGCCTTTGTCCTTCCTATGTACCCTTGTTATGTGCCCTGCTTCCTCACTGTATCAATCTCAGCTGAGCAACTGTACTTGAAATACATAGGTTGATAGTAGTTTGACAGAGGTTGAATCTAAGTTCTGACTTTGCTGCATAAATTACCCCTGGCAAAGGGCCTTGGTGGCCACCCCATATGAGACTCCCTCTGGAAATCTAAGAGTTAGTCTTCTCTCTCCCTCATTACCAATAAGCTCTCCTATCTTCTTCCTTTGGTTGGAGACTTCATTCCTCTGTGTCATAGGGCTGTGACCTCAGCACTTCTAGCAAGTCGAGCAGTTACGTTCTCCTCTATCAATACTACTTTCTCTACCATCATTGTATATATTTTATTTTACATTATTTGTGTAGAGGAGGGGTTGATGGTTTTGTTTTTCAGAGTACCTACTTGAGGCTTTAGATAGTGAGTTCTGAAGTTTCAGTTTATTCAGGATGTTCCCTTGGGACAGATGTTGTTGCATTATGCAGCCAAGGAAGGTCTTCAGTTGTAGTAGATATTTCCAAAGCTTAGCGCCTGAAACCATTTATAATTTTACATTGTCTTTCTTAACTTGGATGATCCTCCAAACTATATGAACTTCATGCCCTCAAATCCAGATCAAAGGCTTTGATAATGTGCTGGCCAAGAACAAGGCAAACCCTGAGCCTCTGCTCTCTCCTGGTTGTGGAGAATGCCAGGAATTTCAGAATCTTGGGCCAGTGCCAGGAATGTGGGCTTTCACACTGCCTGCCTTTCACCTGGACATCCTCCCTAAAGTTAGCTCTGCTGGCTCACCTAGCGGAATTGCTTGAAGGACACCACTGACTACACCTTTATAGCTCTGCTCTCTCTCTCTCTCTCTCTCTCTCTCTCTCTCTCTCTCTCTCTCTCTCTCTCTCTCTCTCTCTCTTGTTTTTGTTTTTGGTGCCCAGGACAGAATCCGGGGCTTCCAGCTTGCCAGGCAAGCATTCTATCACTGAGCCAAATCCCCAGCTCCTATTTTTTCTATCAATTGCAAAGTTTCCCTTGACCTGCAGTAGAAAAAGGATGCCAAAAGGTAAAGCAGCAGATTCCTCCCAGACCAGCACAACTCTCAGACTATACTAAACCAGGAGCAAAATCCTCGTTAGCATTTGAAAGGGCAGGCAATAGTACTACTAAGCTTCACTTCACCGCCTCTAGATTTTTCTTACTAGAGAACAAAGAGCAAAAGCAAACACCACTTCAGACTCCTATTCACTGAAGGTTAAAAGAGACCTCCCACAGTACAAAAGTCCTTCTGAAGGTCAGTTTTGAAGTATATTGAGGAGGACGGCACTGGCAAGGGAACAAAATGTTTATCGTCAGCCTCAGGCAGGCCCTTTCTATTGTCCTTTCATCACGTGCTTGGCGTGCATCTGTCAGAACTGAACATTTTCATTCCCATTTTGCGGGTGGTCAAATTATACTTCATTGACTCTCCGCAGTCTTTTTCAGTTTTTTAATTACTGTTGAACTAAGAAAGCAAGACCACCCTGGGCCAGAACAGTTCCCTGGGGATTATTTATTCATTCGTGCGTAGTCATTACGTCAACAGATACTGATTGAGCTACTAATATGTATTCTTGAACTGCACTAGGAAGGAGGTAATGATGCACAGAATGGACGCGGTTGTCTTACTGCTTCGATTTGATTGGGAAGATTGCCACTGAGCAAGGAAATTCATGCTCACACGCACACAAACACTGTTATTTAAATACAACTGTGATAAATGTTTAAAGGAGCATGGAATGCAAAGAAACCTCACAAGAGAGTGGTTGATTTCTGTTGAGCTGTGAAGGAAGAGGGGCTTTTATGAAAAAATGAAAGAGTAGGTGGTAGCTATGAGCCAGGGATCATGTTGAGTACAAGGGAGGGGGCAGGAAGAAAAAGACCCTGAGGAGGAAAAGAATACGACTCAACATGTGAATTGGCAGGGTTCTAATGTGTCAGGAATCTATAGAGTGAGACAGAATGAGGCTGTGGATGAGGAAGGAGAGGAGCGAGTCTCTGTATTCTATAGGCAATGGGGAACGAGTTACGACCTTGACAGAAGAAAATGATCCAAGAGTTTGCAGAGCAGAGAGTTTTAGGGAGTAAGGGATGGATGCAGGGAGAGCAGTTAATGAGCTTTGTCAAAAGTCAAGATGGGAAATTGTTATGAACTACCCGGGATGGTAAAATGCGGACTTGGGTCTAGATCTAGCAAGTCCTCTGCTGGGCCAGAGGCTCTGCGTTTCTAACAAGCTCCCAGAGGCTTTTCCAGGTGTTCCCCTATGCACACTTTACTATCAAAATTTTGATCAGGTTTGCATTGGAGATAAAGAGATGCAGACAAATGTGAGATCTATTCTGTGAGAAATGGATGAAAAGTCAAGACCTTTTGCAGTCTCTGATCTGGGTAGTTGGGTGGAGAGGAGCTCGGCCGGCACTGCTGAGCTGCTTGGTGCTTCCGCAACTGCTTCACTCTAGTCTTTGCAGCTAGGCAAGATTTAAATGCATGCCCAGAGTGGGAGGTGCTTCTATCACTGCTAAAGTAATAAGTCTGTACTGTACGGGAGCATTGTATATTGGGTTCTGGAGTTAAAGAGACATAGGTTAGATAGATATGGTGTTTAACTTTGGACCTTTTGTATATGTTTTCATTTACTCATCTGCAAAATGAAGATAATAATAATGTCTATCTCAAAAAAGTCATATATTTTGTTGGTGGAAGTGTAAATTAGTAAAGCTATTTTGCAAAGTAATTT
>PVKN010008681.1:0-24781 GCA_004027915.1 Capromys pilorides | reverse complement strand
GAGGGAGGGAAGAAGAAGAAAAAAGAAAAGAAAAAATGAAAACAAAGCTTTTGTAAGTAAGGAGGGGAGGAGGGGTTGAACAGGGGAACAGGAAAAAAAGAAGCAGCAGCAAGATGTATCATACACAGATACAAATTCCCTAGGATGAATGTGATCACCATGTTTACCTAAAACGTACCAATTTAGTTAACTAACTAATTAAAATTGATTTTTTTTTATTTAGCATAGGGTCTCACTGCACAGATCAGACTTGTTGTCCTCTTGTTTCGAGCCTCCCAAGCACTGGGATTACAGGTGTGTGTCACCACACCCAGTCTCAATCACTGACTCAGAGCTCGCCATGGGGCGGGACCAGCATAGCATGCTGGGGATCAAACCAGATCCCTGCTTCTGCCTAAGCAAGTGCTTTAGTCCACTGTGCTATCTGGCCAGCCCTAAAATTATTTTTTTAAAAAAGGTATTTATTATTCCTGGCCAGGAAACAAAGGACCAGGTCTTGGATCCCAACAAGGCCTGGGTTTGTCTCCTCTGCAGCCTGTTCCCTCATCAGATGGCCAGCGAAGCTGGGTGTCCCAGGGTGCAGCTGCAAGACCCATCCATGGGCCATGGGGCCAGGGCTCTAGGTGGTGGCTTCTGGCCTGGAGGGCCACGTCAATGCTGGAGCTGGGTTTACTCAGCTGGTGACAAGCCCAGCTTCGTAAGAGCTCAAGCCTCGAAGCTCAAGCCTCAGGAGGCAGCGTGTCTGCTGCGCGTGCCAACCACCCAGGCTGTCTGGTTGTGACGATGTTTGTGCGCCGTGGCGTTTTGTGCTCACTTGTTTGTGTGGATAGAGGAACCACAAGTTTCAGTGTGTAAGTACAGGCTGGGAGGGTCTCTCTCTAGACTATTTCGAATAATCTATTTCAAATAATGGGTTGTTGGAAATAATCTATTTTTAATGTAAGATGAGTTGTTCATATCAAAGAGTCTGAAAACATAAGAGATGTACAACAGCTGGCTGGCTGGCCGGCTGGTTGGTCTGCTGGTTGGTGACATTGCACATTGAACCCAGAGCCTTCACACTGAGTTATATTCCAGTCCCTTTTTTTATTTGGAGACACTCTAAGTCACTAAGCTGCCCAGGCTGAGCTGGAGCTTGAGCTTTGTGTCTCCCTATGTCAGCCTCCTAGCGTACTGGAATAATAGGTTTGCCCTGAAACGCCCAGGTCAGCAACTGTTTTTGACCTTAGTTTTAATTTCTGTTTAGCACCAAACCATAATAAATGCTTCCCTAGTGTTAAATAGGCCCGGCCTGGATCAAGAGCCTCAGGTGTGTCTCTCAAGTCCGTGACACTGCCTCAGAGCCAGTTTCTAACCACACATAGTTTCCTCGTCTTTGTTGCCAGTTAACCCCCTGCAGAGGCCACACAGTGTCACAGCTCCTGTGCACCAACAAACACTGTCTTCTTGTATTGTTCACCAAGTCGAAGACCTGTGAGCTCAATTTCTTGTCAGAAAGAACCTTAAGCCCTGCTTAAAGTGGAAGATTAAACTTGATCTCTCACTGAGAAATACAGATATCGTGATGTTTTCTCTGGAAATTTGTTGAAGGCCCTTCTTGGTGGGAGATATGAATTGTTACAACTGTGCCTAGGTGCCCCGCAAAGCCTCATGGGGTCCTGGGTGGGGCTTTCCAGAGCTGGTTGGATCTAAGGTGTGTGACGCTGGGATCAAAGGTGTGTGACGCTGGGATCAAAGGTGTGTGGTTACTTAATTAGTCCACTGTCTTGGCGTAGAGCTGAGTGTAGGTAACAGTCTCTCATCTTGGGTCTGAGTGTTGCCCACCCTCAAGGTGGGTAGCCTGGGCAGAACGTAAGGGACAGAAAGAGGGCGGTAGGGTCCCTTTTGGCTGGCTGCTTGTACTGTACTGCTTTTTGCTCTCTGCTGCCTGCCATGAGCTGTGTTTCCTCTGTGTCACCCTTCTGCCCTGGGCCACCCTGCCTTAGAGCCAGCCAATCATGGACTGAAGCCTCTACAAACAGAGTCGACATAAGCTTTTCTTCCTTTAATGTTGGGTGTCAGTATTTTGTCTCAGCAATGAAAATAAGTAACTAAGATGAGAACATTGGTTCTTTTGTCTGGGTTGGATGCTGTGTGAGTGGCCTGCAGTTTAGGAAGTCTCCCTTTTTTTTTCCCCAAGAATACTGAAAAAAATGAAACCTTTCCTAGTTCTTGGCTCCAGATTTTCCACCTGGTCCAGACCATGCCCCGGACTTTCCAAAGAGCCTTTATGAAGCTGCTCTTCCCACTTTTGAAGGCTCTTGACCATAAATCGACCTCCCTGGCCTCATATTTTACCAATGTGGGTGGCACATTGTTCAACTTGAATAAGAGGCAATATTAGTGTTGAGTGTTTGGCCACTTGCCCTAAATAAGTTTGTACTAAAAATATTAAAATTTGAGTTTTGCCCTTGAGCTCAAGGTCCCCAAACAAATGCCCTGTTCGGTCTGCTTTTCTCTTGCACGATCTAGTATGTTCTCACATGAATAATTCTGCACAAAACACATCTGGCAGAAACATGGGTAGCGTTCAAGTAACAAAAAGATGTTCAGAGCAATGCACCCATTCTCTAGAAAGTACGTGGATCACCAAATCTGCATGAAATCGAGAAGCTTACTATCCCAGCGGCCATCCTGGGGCTCTACGTTCTCACTGGAACCCAGGTGAGACATGGGAATCAGAGTTGAAGACAGAGGAAGTGTGTACTCCCCACAGGCAAGCAAAAGGCAAACCCCCACCTGCCAGGGTATCTGTTTTACTTAGTTATTATTAGAAACCAACTACAAAAGAATTCAGCTCTAGCAGCAATGGATTTGAGGGTTCATGAATTTTAGGGAAAGAGCTAAGCAGTCATTTCTCAAGGATTTATCCCGAGGAGAGGGAAGACCTTCCCCTGCCTGTCACATGAGGCTTCCAGCGTTCATTTCAGGCAACCCTCTCCCTACTGTGGAACTAGGTCCTGGGAGAAACAGGACAATTCTTCTAAATGTATAAGGCAAGGAAGGTCACGCTAATCTCAAGTAGTAGGTTAAAACCTCTTTGGCAACCACAAAACAAATGCATCATTTCTGAAAACAAAAGTGAACCCACATGGTCGGAGGTCCACCACGCTCCATGCCCAGAGCATGCCACGTGCAAGTGAGCCACAAGAGATGAAGGACCACGGAGCTCTGGGGAAGGTCGCCCCGGAAAGGCGGAGCAGGAGCTGGGCCGATGTTATGCTCCCTCCAACTACTGTTAGAGGGAACAAGAAGAAAGAACACTTTCTTCTACCTCACCTCCACCTTAATCCACTGGAACCTGCCTCTCAAATATTGTCCTAGCAACTGTTTACTGATTAACACTAACCAGCCAAACAGGCTGGCTTCAGTGCCAGTGCCGATCTCAGATCCGGGCTGGTGCTGCACCCTCGCTTCCCAAGGTTTCAAAGTCAAAATGCACTTTAGAGGTCACCCCATCCAAATTCCCTTCCGTTGCTAGGAAAGGGACACATGGGGACAAGCCAGGCTAACTTCCTGGGAGGATAGAACTGGCAGCTGTGGAATGCCGGCCCACAGAGCCAGCCGTGTCCTCATGAAGAAGCTGGTGGAGCTGTAAGGACACAGAGCCACCTGCACAATCTCACTGGTGCAGGTGACACCATCCCCTCAGAGTTTAGGACACCATAAAGTCAAACTGTAACTAGCAACACGCATTGAATTGGGCCCTAAGCCAACCCAAACACCAGAGTGGCTGTCTTTCATCACAAAGCCTAAGCCTCATCCTTGGTCTGGAACTGTTTCAGTCCACCTGCACCTCCAGCCCAGCTGAGAACCGAACGAGGGCAGGGACTTCCTTATTCTGAGCCTGCATCAGACAGGCAAAGGGCAGCGGTGAGCGGCTTTGTGCTGCTGGACTGAATTGTTCTGAATTCTACGCATTTCATTATTGTGAGGGAGCAGAATACAAAGCACCAGGAACGTGACAATGGCTGGAAAAGAATAAAGGATGATTAACCAATTACCCTCTTTTTCTCCCCAACCACCTCAGGATCTCTCTGAGAAACTGACAAGATATTGGTCCCACCTGGAAATAAAATGATGGCCCGCACCATTTCACGCAGGCACTTATGTTAAGCTGTCTCCCCGGCCCATGGCCCGCACCATTTCAGACCTTCATCAATGGCTGACAGTGAGTTCAATTCCTCTCATGGAAGCCTCACGATCCTATGGCATAGACTCTTGCGAGCTCCTCCTTGCAGAGGAGGAAACAGAGGCTCGGAACAGCGCCACGACAAGCTGGGAGTGTGGAGGTGGCAATGGAGTCAGCAGAACAGAAACTGGGCTGGATTTCAAGGGAACTTTGGTGTCAATACTGAGGTAGAAAGAAGGACATGCGGGATGACATCATTAGTGGGGTAGGAAGAGGACTTGAGACAGTTTGAGGTCACCACAGCGAAGTGGGGACAGCCTCGTGTCAAAGGCACAGGGATAAAAGTTAGCTGCGGGATGAACTTTCTACTGAACTTGCCAACAGCAATGTCAGAGTTGACTGAGGTGGAGCAACAGCGGGGAGAGGACTCGCAGGGAGCGGGGCCAGGGTGCAGGGCCTGCCGGGGACGCGACCTCGGGGCTGCGGAGCAGGCCAAGGGGCAGGGGAGCCCCAGTGGAAGTACCGTCCAGGAGGGCTCTTGTGGGGAGAGCCTTGTGTCTGTCCGCAGGCCGAAGCAAAAGAACCAGTGAGACGGAGGAGGCTGGGGATGCAAAGAGAAAAAGGAAGGGCGAGGCGGTGGGTGGGCGGCCCGCTGCAGAAAGGAAGAGGATGGAGCCGGCACAGCGCATCCTGCACCGCCGCCCCACATCCTGTGCGGATCCTTAACAGACTTTTTTTTTTTTTTTTTTTTTTTAGAGCAGTTTCAGGCCGACAGCCAAGTTAAGCGGACAGTACAGAGCTCTTCCACGTACTCCTGGTCCTTGCACTAACAGCCTCCTCTGCGTTTGTTCCAAGTGATGGCCCTGCACTGACACATCATTATCACCCAGAGTCCACAGTCTCCACGAAGGCGCACTCGTGGTATGGTATATTTCCATGGGTTTGAGAAAATGTACAATGAAATATACTTGCTTTCACAGTATTCCACAGAGTTGATTCGCTGTCCTAAGAACCCAGGCGATGCATACATTTTTAAGAAAAAAATCAGCATTGTACTTTTGTGTTTTTGAAAAGAAAAAATGGCAGCCAATGAGGGCTCAGAAGAAATGAGAACTTGTTGGATTGGTTAAGTGGTGTTGATCAGAATGCTTATAGGGAAAAAAGAAAGAAAAAAAAGAAAAGAAAAAATGGCCAGATGAGACAACTCACACTTAGAGGATGTACGGTCTGCACCAGGCTTTGCACCAGGCAATCAGACACCTAATCAGTGAAGTCTCGGGTACCTAGGACCTGCCAGGTGGCGTTTAGTTCCAGGTCTGTGGAGCTGTAGTTCCAAGCAGCACTACCGGAGCAGGCTGCCCACTACCATCTGCCCGTGGAGCCCCTGGAAAGCAGAGGGAAGGACAGAGTCCCTGGCATTCCCCAGTGACATCCATCCATCAGCATCTGCTAAACAAGGCCACTGTATCACAAGACATTACCTTCTTTCCTTTCAGCTGGGAGAGAAAAGTAAAGTACCTTCTGGAATGAACAACTTGCCTATTTACTCTTTTTTTTTTTTTTTTTTTTTTTTGTATTTTAGGACAGGGTCTACAGGGTCTCACTATATAAATCAGACTCATAATGATCTGCCTGTGTTCAGCCTCCCAAGCGCTAGGATTACAGGCGTGTGCCACCATGCCCAGTCTCCATTGCTGGAGCTTCGGAGACAGTGTCTGCCTAAGCAGGTGCTTTAATCTGCTGAGCTCTTTGGCCGGCCCTCTTATTTACTGAACATTTATTAAGTGCTTATCGTACAGGCGGCTATATCAGCTTGCTTCTGATGCATAATAATCCACCCTAAGACAAGCCTCACCTATCATTTCTCATAACACTAAAGATACCAGGTGAAGATGACAGGGCCTGATGCAAGGACTGGTGACATCAAGATGCTCCAAAGTGGCTGTTTCTGCTGGATGAGCCCAAGGGAGGACTCAAGGAAAGTGTCAGATGAAGCTTTACACATGGGGTAGAAGATTGTCAGAGCTCAGAAAATGACACCCTTCGCCCCATGAAGTTGCATATGAGGTTCTGAATGAATCTCACTGGGTTATTAGGCACTCACCCGTATGATCTCATCAGGCAAGGAAAAGAAATAGGAGGCTGGGATGTAGCTCAAGGTAGAGCATTTGCCTAGCACGTGTGAGGCCCAGAACAAGCTTCAATACTACCAAAAAGCAAAAACGATGACCTCTGGCCAGCCACAGAGGAGCACCAGCACTCAGGAGGCCAAGGCATGAGGATCACCGCAAATGTGAGGACAGGCCGGGTGACAAAGTGAGTTCATGGCCAGCCTGAACTGCCTCGTGAGACCCTATCTCAAAGAAGAAAGAAGACATAACTAAATAAATAAATAAGAAAACATCTGAAGAAAAGGAAGTAGTGGGCCAAATGCATAGCAAGGTGAGCCATGGTGTGTTTGGGGGTGCTTCCCAGAAACCACTGTGAGGAGAACACAGTAGGAAATGACCTTGAAGGGCCGGGAAAGTCAGACCCTGCAGGAATGTCACCAGTGCAAGTGAGACTAAAGTGTGTAGGCCACATGGAGGACAGTTGGTAACACAATCTGTCTAGGTGTGGATACAGGCTCCATTTTCCCCAGTTAGTGGAATCTGAGGAGAGGGTAAATCATTGGCCTCCCCCTTTTGTGAGATCCACTGTCAGGGAGACTGAGGGGCTTACGTTTAAAGCGCGGGAGCTATATGGTGTGACTCCTTCTAAAAGGTCACTCTGGCAGTTAACAAGGAGAGGCCATTTGGACCGTGGTGCCTGGAAGAGGAAAGGCACTAGTGCGGGAGATGAGGAGTTCACACACACAAGCACAGTGAGGGCTGCCCAAAGCGGTGGGGGGGGGGGGGGGGGAATATGTCTCCTCCCCAGGGGAGAGTGATTCTGAAGTAATCCTGACATTTGCATACAAAGAGTCAAACAGTGAGAAAGAAAGAGAAGGCAGACTCAAGTCTGGTTCTGCATGAGTGGATGGATTCAGTGCCATCAGTCAGGACGGAAGATACAGGATTAATGAGGAATTAATTAAGAATGAATTTCTGTCCCACCACAGGGACGGAAAGGTGTGACTCCTCACCCATCATCAGGGTCACAACTGAAATTCTATAACAAAAGGCAGGTCGACAAAAGAGGGAAAAAAACCTAGAAGAGCTATGTAATTCAAGTCCTCCATGACACAGCAACCTTCAGAAATGAAGATCTAGACAAATAACCGTGTAGAGATGGGATTGGATGAGAACAGACTGCAGGGGGCCCCAGCAAGGCCTGCCTGGATTCTGGATTCTTCTCACTCCCTACATATGATGTTCCTCCTCCTGAGAGGGGCAAACCTTCCCTGAAGGTGGTTCCTATGACCAACATTAAGATCGGGTGGCTCAGAGAATTTCTGTAAAGCCAGCTGTCACACAGAGAGGCAGGGGAAGGCTGGGTTGCATTTCTGGTCTCATGGCTGCCATGGAGAGAAGGGTTCTAGTCTCTGTGGTCCTGGTGAGGGAAGCAGAACTGTAGTGTTTACAGTCCAGCTGCAGAGAGGACGGGGGCAGGAGCAAGGCCCTGAGGAAACCCTCTGGGGGACGCTGCTTCCAAGCTCCCACCCGGGGAAGGCTTACATGCATGCTTAGGGATATAATTTCTGAGCGCAAGCAACAAGGACAAGTTGTGGTGGCTCCCAGACACCCCAAAGCAGCTAATCACACAGTGGGCGTAGACACTAGCTTAATTCTATAAAGAAATTCTAGAGAGGGGGAGCTGATCTGCAATTTGTCAGCCCATCCAGTGTTTTAAGAGTATTACAAAGAATAGAGATCCTAATCATGGCTCGTCCAGCTGGCAAAAAGAAAAAGAGTGATTTCTTTTAAAAATGAATAATCACTTTCAAATTCTTTTCTCTCCCAACGAAAGCATTAGCCATCGGTTTTATTTCAAGACCAAACAAAAAGGGGGGAAGCTAGCAGCTTTCTCCATGAATGCCAAGGGTAACGCCTGTGATTCCACAAAATACAGCTGCCTGCCATTTTGCCAGTGGTTTCCTGCTCTGTGTAAACACTACCAGATTCGCTGAAGCTTTGTCCCCTGCACAAAGGTACTTTGCATTGCCCCTAAGTAAAGGTGGAATAATGCAACTGGAGTTGCAAAATCTTTGTGCTAGCCCACAGTCTTCCTATTCACTGAAAAGGTTTCAGGCATCAAAAGCATGTTAAATGACTGCTTCTCCACTGAACAGCTGGGCTAGGCACAGATTAAATGCAAATAGCCAGCACAGTGGCTAGGGTTGGATCCCTGGCATTCTGGGCTGGGCCCACCCCTGGGGCGCACTGAGACTGAGTGTGGTGGCGTGAGCCAATAATCCCAGCTCTTGGGAGGCTGAAAACAGGAGGATCACTACAAATCCAATCTACAAAGTGAGACTGTATAGACCCTGTCCTAAATAAAATTTAAAAAAAGCAAATAGCCAGGTATGGTTGGCTGTTATACTTTTATAACTCAGAGAAATTAAAGGAGGGGCCGGCCACATAGCTCAGCAGACTAAAGCACCTGCTTAGGCAGACACGGACTAAGGTTTGATCCCCAGCATGCTATGCCGTCCCCAACCGCGGGGCACGCTGAGACTGGCAATTGAGACTGGCTTGGTGGTGTACACCTGTAATCTCAGCACTTCGGAGGCTGAAAACAGGAAAATCATTATGAGTCCAACGTACTAAACAAGATCCTGTAGATCCTGTAGACCTTGTATTAAAATACATTGAAAAAAAAAAGGAAGAGGAGGAAGATGGATCCTGCAACAGACTTTTTGCTGTAACGTTTCCCCAAGTTGTTTGCCAGGGCCCAGGGCAGTTTGCTACTATTTCAGAAATATTTTGCTGCACCAGCAGAAAAAAAAAAGTTTGCCACCAAGGAAATTTGGGGTTTGTTGGGAACTAAATCCTCTCTTAAAGAATCACAATAGGGGAGGAACTTATTTACTTTTAAGTCAGTGTTTCCCCAAGTCCGTCTGGCCTAGGAAACCTCATTTCATGGAAATCTTATTAGGTCTCAAGGATCGGCAAAATGCATATGAAGGAGCACCGCCTCTGGGCATTGAGCCACCTGGGTTCTCCAGAATGCTCCGGCAGGTCCTGTTCTATTTGAAAAAGAATGAACAGTGTCTGGTCCCCACTGTCCCAGGACAAGATCTCAGCTCTAGGCAACCCCTCCCAGTGAGCTGATTCAATTCAAACTCTTGAGTGGTCCCCGTGGTTGCCTTCCCTCCCCCAAACCTGCTCTGCCCTGGGCTTCCACCCACCTGGAGAGGAAATCTACCACTTCCTGCCAAGCAGGCCTGGGCCCACAGGAAGCTCTGGTGGAGCAGAGCTCTGACCTGTTAGACCCGGGACTTGTCTTTAGGATTTTTCTAGGGCAGAAGGAAAACTCTTAGAAAAGATTCTTTGTCTTTGAATAGTGTACCTCTAGGGAAAAACCAACACTGAACACACATTTTTGCAGCCTTATTTTCTGTTTTGTCCTGTGGGAAGCACTCTTTCTTTTGTCTTTTTGTTGTCATTGTTGTTCTCTAAGCAAAATCCAATTCAGGGAAAGTGGCAGTGTTTATGACAGCATTTTATTATCAGATGCAATGTACTGCTTTAAAGCAGGAAACAACATCTGCATCTGCTCTTAAGGGTTCTTCTTTATTTCCTTGTCACTAAAGATCTTCCTTAAAATGTCAGATGCTATAAAAGTGTGCCTAACTTCTGAAGGTTGTAGTGCACCTCTGAACTGACTGTGTAAGATGAGACCTGTGGCGCTGAGGCCATGTGCTTAGGAGAAGTGGGGAGGTGGAAGCGGCTGCAAGGGGGCTGTTTGACAGCATTGTGGTTCAGCCAGGGTGACAAGCACACAGGCAAGCCACCTGCTACACAGACTTCATTAGGAGATGCCTAAGTGCCACAAGAGGAGAGGGAAGTACACTTGGACTTGTTCCTTCAGCTAACACTGTGTCACTACCATGTGCTGGAGCCCAAACTTCTGCATGAAAGACTCCAGTGCCAGGGTGGAGGAAGAACAGTTGACTACAGTTACTACACTCATGAAGATCTTTCCCAAGATAAAAACAAAAGAATTTCAGTTGTCCCCTGTTAACCTTAGGGAGCTAGTCCCAGGCCCCCCAGCATACCAAAATCTGTGGAAATTCAAAGCCCTTATATAAAATAACATAATATTTGCATATAGCTACACGCCTCTCTCTACATTAATTTAGAATACATAATACATGCAAATGCTATGTAAATAGTTGATACACTGTTTTGTTTAGGAATAGCGCCAAAAGAAGCCAGTGCAAGTTCAGCACAGACAACCCCTGCACAGAAAGTATTTTCAGTCCGTGGTTAGTTAAATCCTGATACAATGAGAAGCAACCACACAGAGAGTTTATGTCAGCTGTAGGATCGCTCCCAGCTCCAAGGAGCCAATGAAGTGCCCTACATACAATCTAGAGGGAGACAGTTGCAAGGCTGAGCTCAGAGCCTCCTCAGACTCAGGCTGCTGTCCACAGTTCTTATAGCCTCTTCCTTAGGCTCATAAAATGACGACCCCTGCTGCAGACAGCACATTTATGCCCCCTCTTACTCACTAGGTCTAAGAATGAGAGAAAAAAGATATGGGTCCAGAGACGCCTTTCTCTTCTATTAAGAAAGAGAAGTATTTCCCAGGAACTCCCGGTAAGCTTTGACTTGTAAGGCTTTGGCCAAAATCGTTGGACATGGACCTTTGGACATGGAAAGAAGGCTGTTTAGGTTTTCTAGCCTCTAAAACAGGGTCGACAAGAAGGCTGGGTCATCCGCTGGCTTGGCTGACCTCAGGCTCTGCCAGAGGGCCGCGATGCTGAGCAATGGTCACTCCTGAGGTCGGGCCAGGGGCCCATTCGTAGTCAGCAGGCACATTCTGATCCACACTGCACCTGACTTCAGCTAATGGTTTAAAAGACTTGTTCTTGTTTCAAATAAAAGCTTTTAAATGGGGGGCTGGGGAGATAGCTCTGTAGCACAAGTGCCTGCCTGGCAAGTACAAGGTCATCAGTTTGAACCCCAGTCCTGCAAAAAATAAAAATAAAAATAAGTGAGTTCAGGTTTTTTTTTTTTTTTTTTTTTTTGAGAGCACTAAGGTCTTCCCAAAGCCCTCAAGTTTCTTTGGTTTACAGCAAAGTCCTATCTAATTTGCTCCCAAGAGGAAACCCACCACAATAGCAAAGCCATCCGCTTCCACCGGGATTTTCCCTAAACTGTTAATGAGTTGTGACTTCCTTACATGTACACTCCGACAAGGCTGCGCGCCCCAGGCAGGTAGACAGAATTTGAACCAGATGGTCAAGGAGAGGAAACCGGATTAGCAGATCATTTCAAATACCTCCATGTGTTGCCTAAAATCTATAAGGAGAATGACAAAACATGTACCTTATTTTCTCAACAAACTGTGCGCCATATTGAATATTAAACATTGAGCTGAAAGAGAGCAAGCTGTGGCTTTTCTTTCCTTGTCATTAGAACTATAACCCAATTTTGCTTCACTAAGGGGGAGGAGGGAGGGAGGGAGGGAGAGAGACACTGGTTCACAGTCACTTGTAGCATTCTGGAGCCCTGTGGTAATCTTATAGCTACAGCATTTGAATAAACTGGGAGGTGGCCACGGTGCTGCTCAACAGGGCACAAATTCCATTTTGTCTGTTTCTCCAGCTATAGCAACATGTAGTGACACACATCTGCAATCCCCACATTGGAGAAGCTAAGGAGGGAGGATTACTTCGAGTTCGAGGTCAGCCTGGACTACACAATGAGTTCAAGGCCAGCCTGAATTTGAGAGGAAGACATTATCTCAGAGAGAGAGAGAGAGAGAGAGAGAGAGAGAGAGAGAGAGACTGTAGGTCCCTCTCATCTTCTCTCTTAAGCCAACTTCATTAAATCCGAGGCTGATGCAAATTAAGGCGTTTTCTAGCACTCAGCCCCTCTTGACCTCCCACCCCCTGTTTAATTAAAGCTAAATTTGGTTAAGGTAGTCAGGAGAAAATACAGTTCCAGGCATTAAGGAGATTTCCTAAACCTGGTCTTCCATGTTAAAACACTTGTTTTAATAGTTAATTAAAGACTTCTTCCCAATCCTTTGAAAGAAACTCAAAGAAGAAAAGATTAGGAACGGGTCACAAAAGTGTCCATGACAATAGGGACTGAAATGCTTTGTGAGACCTTTTAGAGGGACGTTAAGGTCTTCCTTTACCTAAAACACTTTGGGCATGCAGTGTTTTTTCTTCTCTTAATAAGAGGAGATACTTAGCTGCCTTTGGGTAGCTAAGGACCATTCTGCAAATTTCACAGCATTCTGCAAACATAAGCCAGCTTGCAACTCACCCACACAACACTACACTGCAGTGACAGTGGGCTGGGAACACAGATGCCTTACTCCTTTAGCTGGTGCTAGAGTCCTACTCCACAGAAGAGCCCCGCTCCTATGGGGAAGAGAAACATCTCAGGCATCCCATGTGCTGCTCAGATTAGCAGTGGGTTTAGGCCTGGGGATATAGCTCAGTGGCACAAAGCCTGCCTGGCAAGCACAAGGTCTTTGCTTGTCACCGAAAGGGAACACAGGGTCCTTAGGCTTTGTCATGGATGCTCAAGACTTGAACCTAGTATGGACAAACATGAAGACAGTGCCAATACAAGGCCCACAGACATGCAGGATACACAAGAGTTACAACCCAAAAATGACTCAAGAATGGGGAACGAGACAGGGACAGAGAAGCTAAAGAACATCCCAGAGGGATGAGTCAAGCTGCTCCTGACTAGGGCAAGAGGCAGACATCTGCAGAGCAATGTTACCACAGGAGATCGAAGGTCCTGTGGCAGGAAAGGGTCGGGCATGTTCAGGAAATAGTTTGGGTTCCTGAGAATGGACAGAAAGGGTGCCTGGGGTGTGGGGCTGGGAAGAGGGAAAGAAAGCCCCAAGGTCAGCAAGGGCCTTGACTGGAGGTGCTTTCCCACGGCAGCTGTGATAAAGGGTATGGCGGGGGTGGAAGTAACCAGGAGGGGAGGACAAGAAGAGACCAGATGCAGGCAAGACACTCTGCGCAGAGTGGGGGCTGCAGCACCCAGAGGTGAGCTCTAACACTAAGTTTACAAACAGGCATTAGACCCTCGGGAGTCCCAACACAGACCAGAAGGCACTCGCACTAAGCCAGTCCTTTCAAAAGAATCAATTGCTAGATCCTCAACTGCTCTATGAACTTTGTTCTGCAACCACCTGATAAACTTAATTACACTTGAAAAAGAAAAACGTAGCTGCCTACCCATCCCTAATCTTTCCCTGGTGGCTAATGATTCACCAGGGGATCTCACACCCGTGGACTCCCCATCTCTCCCTGTCACCTTGTTCTTTCTGTGAGAATGAAGCTTGACCTTTGCAGGAGGTTCTGAATTCAGAATAAGCAATGCGGTATCGATTAGTAGTATTGACCATTTCATGTTCCTAGGAAGGAGTGTTTCCTAGGATTACCAACATTTCCTTAAAGGTAAACCCCATGAACCCCACAGGTAAAAATTCTCTTGGAATGCTTTCTGATTCAAAAATAGTAAGATTTTCATTTTAATCCTATCCTGGTCTTGTCTCGCTTCACATCACGCTTATGCTTGATATTTTCTATCTTCTACTGACCAAGAGTGAACTTCTTTAAATCCCTGATGAAAATTTCAGTTGTTAATTTAAATAGGTGTAAATGAATTCCCAAGCAAATGAGTTTTAAGAAGCCCGATTTCCCTGGGACAGAAGAATGTGACAAGGAAATTGTACGGAGTGGGGAAGGTAGAAAGATCGGATTCTGTAGTAAGTTTGAGAAGCACTGTGTTCAAGCTGAACACACAGACTGTTTAAAGTGTTAGTAGGCATGTGAGTTCTTTATTGTTTTTTTGTTTGTTTGTTTTTTGTTTTTTGCAAGTTCTCAAACGAGGGGGAGCTGTACTGCTTAGCTTCTCTCTAGTTTCAGTTATGGTACGAGGCCACACTAACAGACATTTTGAGAATGTTTTACACCTCCCCTCAATAATCTCTCACTACCCCCTCCGATGAGCTATAAACTGCGTTATCTTCCTATTAGCATGAGCTTCCAGGTCGTATGCCAGAGACTGCTTCCTCAGGCACATGCCATTGATCTGGGCACGACTGACAGCCAGAATGCCTGCTGAGAAAAAAGTTCAGAGCAATGGTTCAGGTTAACCCACAGCGTACCTGTTCCCACGGGAAACAATCACGCCTGATCCCTAAACTTTCTATGTACTGCCGCGTGTGCAAATTATCCAACTTCCTGTTCAGTTATCTGAAAACTTGCTTCAGTCTTGACATCATTTTGTTTTGTTTTATTTTTTATTAATATTAATGAGAAAGAAATAGCAATGAGACAGTTTCACAACAGGTTAATGGGACAGATACAATAATTAATACATGTCATTTTGTGTGAATACAGCAACCACTTATCGTAGAATACTTGAGTCATTTCTGTTTGGGGCTTTATGAGTGGCGCAGCCCTTCCACCACTGACATGTACAGAAAGAAGCTGGTCACTTAGAGATGTCAACCAGAAGCTGACACACAGCCATAATAAAGAACGCCTACATCATTCATTCATTCATGCTACAGGTAGACTCCTGGCCCCCACGGATATTTCACACAGTGTAGCTTTCCAACCCAATCAAGAATCTCACTCATATTGTTTCTGCCTTTCAATTTAGTTAACTCTCTGGGGGGCAGAGACGTCTTTACAATTCTAAAATTAATAAAAGTCTTACTTGATAGCAATTTAAGAAGATAACCTATTGACTGACTCCGTCTTTGATCTTCAGTTGTGATGACCCCATGTCACTGTGCAAAATAGAAAGGCCACCTGGCAGGAACTGCTAGGCCAGATAAGAGGGATGCAGCCTTCTGACAACACTCACCCTCAATATTGAACGATGTTGAATGCTATAAAAATGAAAGCTTCTACAACAAAACATGTCCTTCAGACAGACAGGCTTTGTATCTCTCTGTCACATCTGTGCTTTCTCCATAAGATGATGAGCAATTCTTACATAGCCTTCTCCTGCCTGAGAGTCCCCACAGAACTCAGAATAGGACTTACATAATTCCCTTATGCAGGGTCAGCAACACATCATTTCGAAACTGAAAGGGCAGGCCTTTTGCAAACAGCAATGCAATTGCCTACCAACTTCCCTTTATTATAATTCATCACTGTACTATTTTGCAATAGTATGTTTTCCAAACCATCTCTTCTGTTGGCTTGACCAAGGGCTCTTCAAGGGCAGGGACTATGAGAGCTTCAACTTGCCATCCTCAGCAACCAGCACAGAGACAGACGCAGCGCCTTAGCAAATGATTGCTGAGTGACTGACTGAAATACAGAAAGAGTTCATTACAGATCTGAATCTCTATCTTCTCCTGGGCGCAGTGCTCTGGTAAACTCAACAACCATCCTAACTAACTTATGGTCAAATTGGCTACCATAACCTATCTCAGCAGCATGACAGGCAGTGGCTGACATTTCTAGTTCTTACAAATTTACTCTGCCTTGTATTTTCTGAATAATTTGACTAAAATTTATAGCCCATTCAATTCTGGAGCTCTTCCAAGCTGGAGGTATGGGTTTTTTTATGCCTTGATATTTAACCTCTATATTTTCTAGACACTAATTAACTGTATTTTTGTTGATGATGACTGTGTATAAATTAGCATGTCTTCTCCATTTATTTTCTCTACCATTTGTTTTTCTTTGTACCTGGGATCAAATTCAGGACCTTGCTCTTGCCAGGCTATCTCCCTGACTCTACCACATCAAAAACATACCATATTCTTGCCTTTTCTAACTGATGTTCTAATTAAATTTCTTCTTCAGAAAAAAATTCTTTCTTTCTTTTTTTTCTTCTTTCTTTCTTTCTGTTTCATTTGCAAGTTATCCCCAAGGCCTTGAGTCTAAAAGCTGTCCTTGATGCTTGAGCTTACACTGAGTTCTTAGAGTCACTTCTGCAGCGGGCCTGCCTAGCACTGTGTCTAAATCATTCCTGGAGTGGTTCTGTGCTAAGACCTAAACCCATACAAGTGCTTTAATTGGGTTTACCTTGGCTTCCAATTGTTCCATAAATGGTCTACAAGCTCCCTATCACTTTCATATCAACATTCAGATCTTCACCACTTTCAAATTAACCCTAACAAGCTCCCTACCGCTACAGATCAACATCTTGGGTCTGTTCCACAGCCAGGAAGTACAAGTATCACTTCCTTGGTTCTTCTACCTTGCCTGGAACTATAGGGCTTCTCTAGGTTAGCAGCCATCTTCAAATCTGGTATCAGCTGGGTATGGTGGTGCTTGAGTATAATCCCAGCATTGAGGAGGACTGTGGCAAATCTGGGGCCAGCCTGGGCTACATAGTGAGTTCAAGGCCAACTTGCACTACAAAGCAAGACCATGTCTCAACAACAAAAAAAATCTGGGATCAGTCTTGAAGTCTTTTCATCTGGACCAGTGACAATGTGTGGAAGGCAGGCCCATGTTTTATTTTGGTTTCTTTTTTCCTCTGGATCTGATATTGACATGATACAAAGCCAGAGACAAGCTATTGAACTTGACTGAGGACTTATAAAGCAGGGATTTAAAACGTTGGCACACAGCCTACTTTGGAGTGGAGCCCTGAGGATGAAAGAGTCTATAACCATAGTAAAGAATTTATTATTATGGATCTCTATTAGCAGTGCTATAATTTTGCTGATGATGGTAATGGGGACTTCGGAATAATACAAAGAAGTGCATTAGCCGTCATGGAAACTCAGAGAGCTCTATTATCGAGGTCTTTAAGAAGTATCTGCCCACGGTGCTCCCTCCCCTCCCTAAAGCCTACTGGATTCTTTTTAGGGTGAAGCTGCCTGGCAATCAATTGTTCACTCGCTCTTTTCTGTATGTTGACTCTGAACCGGTGGAGATCCAAGAAAACAAGGCCCAGATGCTTCCGCTTGTTCTTAGATCTCAGTAGTACTAACCTATGGACAGATCACATCAAAACCCTAACGCAAGAACATTTTTTTTTTTTAATTTTTTTTTTTTAATTTGTTTGCTTGTTGTGTTTGTTTGTTTCTTTATTTTGTGGCTGGCTCAGCCTGCCCTGGTGGTGGGGCTGGCGCAGCATGTGGTGCCGGGGATCGAACCACAGTCCCTGCAGTTACCTGAGCTTTCCTAAGCAGGTGCTTTAGACTACTGAACCATCTCGCCGGCCCGAAGAACATTTTTTGAATGACAGTAAAATTTTATCCTCATGGCTCTTTTCTAACAATGAATAAAGGACCATTTATGGCATCTAATGAGACTTTGAAGTTGAAAAGATCAGTAAGTTCAGTGGCTTAGTTTTACATATCTGGAAAAGAAACTACTCTAACTGCTGGAGGAAACTGTGGTATCTCTTTACTCTCCCCTGCCTCTTCTGGCAGCTCCTCACTGTTGTAGGCCAAACCCTGAAGATGCCCCCTGTATCAGAGACAACTGACTCCAAGGAATGATATAGGGAACCTCCAAATGATATAGGGGAAAAATGATCTCCCCGACCTGACCTGGGACAAGTTTATGTTGTCTAAAACTGAGGAATGAATTTTAGGAACAAAAGGAGGTTATGAGCAAATACATTTATTGGGAGAAAGAAAGCTTCTGTACAAGACAGGGACAGAAGGGGGGGCCTTAGTAGGTGGTCCCCAGGAAGCTGTCTCTTCCAGGGACTTTTATAGAGGAAAACCACGAGGTGAGGTGGGTCTAAGGTGGTGGAGAACATGGGAGCTTGCTTAGGTGGGCGCGAGGTGGGATAAAACTATGGTCAGCCAATGAGATTACAAGCACCATTGCTCAGGTAAAACTGATTAAACCAGAATCAAATGGGGACTCAAGTCAAGTGGCAAGCAGGCATGAACATGGGACAGGGTCTCTTCCTGCTGGCGGTTGTGTTAGTGACTCATTTGGGTTCTTTCAAAGTGACTGATACTTATTTAGAATATCAGTCACTGATGTCCATTCCTAGAAAAGTATGTGGCTACATTTGTTTACCCTTTTGCCTTGAGGTCTGGCCCATATGGGAGTGTCTGTCTCTTCCAAGTTGCAAAGTCACCTTGTCTTCCATCTTGTCTCCTTGAGGGCCTGGCCCTGCCTGACTGCCTATAATATTTCTATCTAATTCAGCTGCCTGTAACAGGCACAAGACCCCGCTTCCTGCTCACACTGCTGCTGAGTGAGATGAGGGTTAACTGTGCTTCACATATCTGGGCTCCGCTGTTCAACAAAAAACAAAATCCACATGTATTGAGCATTTCCTCTGGCTAGGGATTTCTGCTGGGGTGTGTGTGTGTGTGTGTGTGTGTGTGTGTGTGTGTCTGTGTCTGTGTCTGTGTGTCTGTGTGTGTCTGTGTGTACCCAAATGTTTCTTCCTTCCCACCTCTTCCTTTGTGTGCTCTGCTAGAGGTAGTTTAAGAAAATGACCCAACGGTGGTGTAACAACCAGTATGTGTGTCGGGGAAGGGGATTCTCCACCATTTTGCATGGGACAATGAATACTACTAGGGCAAATTTCAAGTTGTGAACCCCTTGACACTGAATGCGGAAGTGCAAACATGTGCATAGTTCCCTCTGTAGAAGTCCCTTGGTTTCACTTTGATCCATTTCACCTGGGGAGATACGGGGACAAGAATGAGAAAGATAAGACAAGAAGATAAAAGCTGGGCTAGGTGGTCGCTGGTCTGCCTGATGGGCAACACTAACACAGCACAACAAAATGATCTTTTATTAACACTTTTGCAAAGTTTGTAGTGCATAACACAAGGCTGCCTAGCAACTAAGAACTGACCTTAGCCAGACAGGATGTTTATCTTAGGAGTCAGGTAGCTTGTTTGCTTTCGGTCCTGAGGCCCAGTCCCACCTACACATATTTGATCAATTTCCTAGCTTCCTGTGCTGGCTCCCAGCACCCCTCCAATGAGCAAGGTGGAGCCAGCTCTGATTTGGGGTGAAACTAGGAGCTCTACAACTCAAAACTTTTCTGTCCCCCAAGTTCCTGAGACACCAATTCAGAAATCATATTAGAAAATGCCATAGTGAAACCCAATATATTATAAAATTATATATATATATATATATGAAAGAATAGGTACAATCTATTTTTTTCCTTTTTGCCATCCTACTTAAAATTTGACTTGGCTCTCTTGTTGTATTTGGAGGGTCAAGTATTTCCCCAGTGCCCAAGGCTCTTGACAGAAGAGCTGTCTCTTCCTCCATTCAAAGAATGCAGGGTTCTTTTAATATAAGATACTTAATAAAAAAAATGAATGGTACCTTCATACTATTCATGCAAAGGACTTCCTGACAATGACTGGAAGTGCCAATGAGCCCATGCACTAATTACCCTATAAATTTTCTTTTCTCCCCTAGTGTGGAGGTGAGATCTAATTTGAAAGATTAAAATCTTTGCGTGATTACAGTATGTGGTAATTGCTCAGCTCTGCAGTTACATGCTCAATAACTGCTAAGTAAGTGCAAAGAATTACAAAGTGATTTGTGCCTGTAAGATAAATTCCAAGAACTTTGCTTTTACAAAGGGCTCTGAAGTGGAGGTGGCAGAGTAGCGGGTGTGTCAAGGGGAGCAACCGACTATGAACTTCAGGAAAGAGAGATTGAGGGTCTCAGGCATCACAGAAAGGCACGTCACGGAGTCTTCCCAGCATTTCTGAGCTTGTGCTAAGCTGCCCTTGTGCAAAAGCACCGCCCGGGAGAAAGCTGTCTAAGGCGCCGTTAGACCGCCCTCACAGGCAGGCTCCGCAGGTCTGCTGGTCTCCCTCCAGAACCCCCAAAGTAGGTTTTCATCGCTTAGAAGCACAAAAGGTCCAATTTTCTTCAACTCAGTGGTAGGAAAACACGACAGAAGAGCAAGTGTGATGCACATGTGCACACATACACACGCAATGGGTGAAGAATATTAACACAAAGTTTAAAGAAGGAAGGAAAATGATGCTGTTAGTAGGTCTCTTTCCAGCTCCACCACTGCTCGGATTCATGCCAAAAGCACTTTCTCTGCCTTAGTAGAACACACCGGAAGACGCGTTCATGAAACAAATATTTATTCAGCACCCAGCGCATGCCAGGCTCCTGCGGGACATGGTGATAAATAAGAGAGATAAGGTCTCTGCTCTCCCAGGGCTCAGAGTCCAGCAGGAAAGAAAGATTCAAAATAAGTACTCTGTGTAAGTACTAGGAAAGAGGACAGGACAGCAGGCCGAGGGGTAAGAGTCAACCCAAATCTAGGGTTAAGAACAGCATCCATGGGAGAGTGATGCTTAATTTGAGACCTAAAGGATGAGCGGGCATTATTGTATAGAAGAAGAGGGAAGGGCAAAGCCAGTCTTTTCTCCTATGAGAGGCAATGCAAAAGAAGTTTCTCGAAGCATTCTCCTTTCAGGGTCTTTCCCCCTCCAAACCTTAAAGATCCTCAGCTCAGTTCACCCACTGCAGCTGAGATAGCGGTTATTTTTCTAGCTGAGACTTCTTTTTTGCCATACCAGATATTGAACTCGGGACTTTACGCTTGCCAGGGCAGGCAGTTATACTGCTGCGCTGTCTCCCAGCCTTAGCTGTAACTTCTCAGGTCACAAATAGTTATAAGCACAATTTTAAGAGAACAGGAAATACTAGATTCAGTGAAACTGGGCTTCACAATGGTTTTCTAGAAGTAACTGCTCAGAACGGCCCAGGAGTGGCTTATTCTACCATGTAGGCTGTAGAGGTATCTAAAAGTCTGCTTCACACACAAATAGAAGGAGACACCAGGCAAGCCAAAAATGACCCAAAGTGGAGAACCGAGTCAAACTGAGTTCACACATCCCTGGCTGAACGAGTAGCTCAAGTATATTTGGTAAATGGAACCATTTCAGACGACTGAAAACGATGCAAAGTGATGTGTATAACTAGAAAATTATCAACTTTATACCTCATATTTTATTGTAATAACTCATCTGTCAATGTCTAACTTTTTGGAAAATTCACCCATTTCCTTTCCTAGTAAGATTTTTTCATCTGACACCAGAATAGGGTCCAAATTCATTCACAAGGGCTCGGCCCTCATTTCTATGATGTTGTTGTAACTGACAAGCTTTAAATTTATAGTTTGTGCTATGTTTCCATCAGCAAAATAAATACCTGAGGTGACTGACATATAAAGAGCAAACATTTATTTTGGTTCATAGCTTTTGAGGTTTTAGTCCATGACAGGCAGGCCTATGGCTTTTATGCCTCAGGTGGGGGAAAACAGAGCAACAGCAGGGAGCACAGCCACTCACCTATGACCTGGAAGTAAAAGCACTAGGAGGAAGGGCTGGGGAGCAATGAGCTTGTAGAAATATAGAGATGAGACAAAAGCCTAATTAGCATTAGGCTGAGAAGCAGGGAACAATAAACAAAGCCCAGGGACAGCTGCAGTCCGTTACTTGTGAAAGCTGGGATTCCGGGAGGCTGATAACAGCTTCTCCTGAAGGCTCCCTGTTTGTTGTCTCCTCCCTTGCTTGGGATGTTATCAGTTAGCATTTGTGTGAACATAGTGTTAGGGAAATGGTGGAAGTCAATAGAGATTGTAGCCCTCCTTCATAAAAGTGATTATGCACGTTCCTTAGCCTGCTTTTAGCCCTCAATAAAAGCAAGATGCTTCTGGGGTTCTGGGCTCACATCGAGAGAGATTAATTTCCGAAGCTACCTTCATCGGGTCTTCTCATCATTTCTTTTGGCCCTGGCTCATAATATACAACAGAGCTCACTTCCTGCTCCTAGGCCCCATCTCTTAATGGTCCCACCACTGCCCAGTAGCACCATGCTGAGGACCAAGTCCTTAGCACATGGACCTCTGGGGACATTCAAGATTCAAACTGTAGCATCATTTCAGAAGTACGTTTTGCCTTTTAAGCAGATTTAGAAATGCTAGGACTCAAACTCACAACCTCACAATTGCCAGGCAGGCCATGTGCTGCTGAGCTATATCCCCAGAAGAAAGGAACTTTACAATCACCCAAACAAAATTGTAGTGTATATTTGGTTATAGTTCTTTGGTCTTTTCTCCTACAGATCATTTTTGAGGTTTTGGATTTTCCTCTTTTTTACTATAACGGATTTCAATCTCCACATGAAACTCTGAGTGTTATTTTGTTATTGAAAGTGATCCACCATTAGCATTTCCCTTAGGTTGTGCCAATATTCCATCAAACAGCCATGTCATGGACCATTTCAACACTCTTACAGCCCATTTAGGCTGCTTCGTGTAGGGTAAAAGTCTACAGGTTTCTAAGGCTTGTAGTTCACGGTAAATTAGTGTTTTCAGTTGAAATAGTGTTAGCAATTCAAATAGAGTTATCAATTTATACTCCCATTAATAACATACAAAAGCACTTAGGTTCTCACACCCTTATCATGGTGGGTGTCTGGTCTCGCCCTCTCAACCTTCTTAATTTATTAGGCCAAAAAAAAGATGCTTCAATTTGCATTTCTGTGGGGCTGGAGGCAGCGTTCGGCCCACCAGCGCCAGACTCACCAGGTGAGGGTCCTCAGGCCCACCACCAGCGCAGCCTACGGTCATCAGGCAGCACCAGGCCCTCCAGCTCAAGGCTCGCCACATGAGACATCCTCTGGCCCACCTCCAGTGCAGCCTATCACCCAGTGCCAGACCCGTCAGGTGAGTGAGACCGCCCCCCCAGGCCTACAAGCAGCTCAGCAGTTCCACAAGCCCGGTCTGAAGGAACAACCCAGGGGCACGCGGTGCTGCACCAAAGATCACAGCTACTCAGAATGATATAGACATAGAGCAAACTGCAACCTCAGGTCCCGAGCCCACCTGAAACGAATACAGGAGCCACTACCATACAAGAAATTGGGAATCATGCAGCCAAAATCTCTGAATTCGTAGCATCTGAAGTAAACAAACAAATGCAGAAACATATAGAGGAACTCGGATTGGAGGTAAGCTCTGAAGTTAAAAAAGAAATCTTTGAAGTACTAGAGACTGAAGTTAAAAAAACAGCTGCAGAAAAGCATAGAGGGAATGAGATCAGAAATAATTTCTGAACTTGGAAAAGTCATTTCTAAATTAATAGCGACCAAAGTAGAACAACTGTGGGGCTGCTCACTTTCCCGTGTGTTTTGGTAATTGCATTTCCTCTTTTATGTTCCTGTTCTTTTCCATTGTCAGTTAGTCATCTTTTACACTTTAAAGGATTTTTCCAGTTTTTGCCTTGAAACCTTTAACATACAGAATTTCTTAAGCTCTGATCTATGATCATAATGTAATTAATGCAACTTTCATCTGAGGTGCTGTTTAAACACAATTCAAATTAACCCAAATATTTAAGGCTAATTAAAATGTACCTTTTTATTAGACAAATGGCCTTCTCTTGCATATGTTCTTATAGCTTGCTTATATGAAACTATATGCACATAGTCACACAATGTGCAGGCAGAGATATAAAGAAGAGATAAAATGTAATTTACTCTTTTACTTTTAATTATTTATTTTTCTTTTTGAGACAGGGTCTCACTCTGCAGTTCAGGCTGGCCTTGAGCTCACTTAGTAGCACAGACTGGTCTCGAACTCACAATGATCATCCTGCCTGAGCCTCCTATGCTGGAATTACAGGCATGAGTCACCACACCTAGCCTATTCTTTTATTTTAATCACTACATCAAAATATTTGCAAGCCCCACCCCTGGCGTCTCTGAGAGATTGAGACTGGGCATGGTGGCACGGGCCTGTAATCCCAGCACTTTGGCTATTACTTTTTTTGTGTGTGTGTGGGACTGGGGTTTGAACTTACGACCTTACACTTGCCAGGCAGGCACTTGTGCCAAGAGCTATCTCCCCAGCCCCAATCCCAGCACTTTAGAAGGCTAAAAAACAGGACACTCATTATGAGTCCAATCTATGTAGTGAGGCCCTGTATCCCCATCTAAATGCAAAATATCTGGCAAGGGAACAGGTGTCAATTCTGATAGAGGTTTCAAATATTCTTGTTCATTGAAGCATCAAAATCATGAATCAAACATAAGACAAAATTATTAATAAGAACTTTTTATTTTTAAAAATCCACATTATTTTAAAAATAAAATACATGGAAGGTTGCACTTCGACTTCAATGAAAATACCTTCTAGGGCTGAAGAAATAGCTCAGCAGGATAAGCCCTTGCCTGACAAGCGCAAGGTCCTGAGTTCAATCCCCAGTACCCAAAAAAAAAAAAAAAAACCTTCTAGATCTTTATCCAGAATTGAAGATTCAGAATTAATTCCATTTGAAATTGATTTCGGGATTCAATTCTGAGTCTTCATTCTCTCACCAAAAGATGTTACTCGAGTTGATCATGACTTTTACTTGTTTATTTTGACTTAAGCTATTTGGAAGGGTTCCAGGGGTAAAGTTTCCCTAACTTTAAGGACTGCAGAATTTCCATGTTAGGTCATGTTCCCAAGAACCTAAGTGTCGATCTAAACTCAGAAACTC
>PVKN010008680.1:0-24657 GCA_004027915.1 Capromys pilorides | reverse complement strand
GCTCCGCTCGCTTCTGGGCCCGGCCCACGTACAGCTGCTGCCCGCTCACCTCCTTTCCATTCATGTGTTCCACGGCCTGCAGCGGATGGAGCATGCTTGGCAACCACCCAGAGAAGACCCTGGCCTTTGCCCCAGCCTTCTCGCCCTGGCCTCCAGTCCTGCCCTCCGGGCCCAGAGAAGCCACCTGCAAACCTGCCTGGCCTCACTTGCTGAGCGTAAGCAGCACCAAGATCACAGCCACTGAAAGCATCCACATCTTAAAAACATGGACCAGAATTTTAGGGTGAACAACACAGGGGGGGCGGGGGCTGGGAAAGGAATCCAGGGCCTTCATATTGAACCCCATGGACATCTCCAGCCCTTTTCACTTTGTATTTTGAGACAGTGTCTCAGAAAGCTGCCCAGGCAGGAAGACTCAAACTCTCAGTCCTCCTGCCTTAACTTCCAGAGCACTAGGATTCAAAATGTGTGCCACCAAACATGACGAAGACAGGGTCTCAAATCAGAAGTGGTGACACACGCCTGTGAGCCCAGCACACAGGCGGGGAGGCGGAAGACTGAAGTGAGTCTGAGGTCAGCTTAGGCTACTAGTGAGACCCTGCCTGTTTTATTTTGAGCCTGGGTCTCGCTGAATAGCTGAGCCAGAGCTCACACTCAAGATTTTCCTTCCTCAGCATCCCTAGTAGCTGGGATTATAAGCATTCATCGCCATGCCTAGGAAACTACAACGCTTTAAAATTTCATTTCAGCTCTTGTAAACAAAATTGAAATTTGTGGTCTCTCGTGTTTATAATTTAAATACTTTAAATATATTTAAATATCCCTATGTTTAAAACTCATATTAATCAGTGAAAGAGGCCAATCTGTAAAGCTATTAATTGATTCCATCTACATGACATCCGAGAAAAGGCAGAACTATGAGGCCAGTAAGACAACCAGTTGTGGGAAGGAGCTAGGGAAGAGAGAAGGATGGATTAGGCAGAACACAGATTTTTAGGGCCCTGAAAACAGTACATAGTCTGTATGACACTGAAACAGTACATGTAGGTCCTCATACCCCGTCCAAACCCACCAACCTGCAATGACCACAACGAACCCTAGTTTAAACAGCAGACTTTGGGTGAGAAGGACGTGTCAAAGTAGGTCTACCAGTTGTAAGTAATGAACCACCTTGCTGGGCAAAGTTGATAATGGGAGAGGCGGTGCATGTGCAGGAAAAGGAGCTTTATAGAATACCTGTGCCCTCTGCTCCATTTTCACATGAACCTAAAACTGCTCTAAGAAAATAAATTAAAAGGAGAATCACTATGTGTCTGATCTATGTAGTGAGGCCCTATAGACCCTGTACTAAATACATAAAAAATAAAATAAAAAATAAAAACAACTTAAATTTAAATCCTTAATGCAACTAACTATACCTGGATTACTTCAACAAAGCAGCAAACATAATTCTTTTAAGAATGACACAATAGAGCCAGGGAGACAGCTCAGTGGCACAAGTGCCTGCCTGCAAAGTGCAAAGTCTTGAGTTTGATTCTCAGGATCGAAGAAGAAAACAATGTCCTTCACTTCATGCTGTAGTCCACAGCACAAAAGAATCCTTTTTAGCTAACTACGAGGACTTTCTTTCATTGAAAGAACTGTGTCTTAAGCTTCACTGGTTTTTCTTTTCTTCAGTTAACTGGCCTAACCCTGTTAGATCCAAAGTTTGCACAATGGCTGGCCAGAGAGCTCAGCAGACTAAAGCATCTGCTTAGGCAGGCACAGGGTCCAGGTTTGATCCCGGCGTGCGTGCCAGTCTGCCCCTTCCCCCTCTCCCAGGACCCACTGAGATGGCAACTGAGACTGGGCATGGTGACACATGTCTATAGTCCCAGAGCTTGGGAGGCTGAAAATGGAAGAATCGCTAGAGTCTGATCTGTGTAGTGAGACCCTGTAGACCCTGAACTAAATACATTTTAATAGAAAAAAGTTTGCCCAAAATTTTGCATCTTCCACAGACATGTAATATCTCTCTGTTAACCATTTACAGTAAGTTGAATTTACACTGGCTTAGCTACTAAAAAAGAAAAAAATCAACAAAAGTCAGGTCCAAATGCATAATGAACCAGTGGTTAAGGTTTTGCACTGACATTAATGAGAATGGCTTGCAACTGATAATCTAAGCTGTTAGCTCCCTAGTAAATGCTTACATATAATTAAGACTTTTGCTTCCCTGCCTGACTTTTCAGCTTTTTGAACATCAAGGCTGAGAAGTAACCAAGGAAGAATAAAACCTTTCTCTGGAAGGGCCCTGCATACGAGTGGGACTGTCCCACTCCTCTTAGCCAAGGAAGAGGGGATGTCCCTCCTCTCCATGAGTAGCGGCAGGCCCCTGCGCCTGATGGACCCTCTTCCTAGGCCTCACTTGCCACCTCTTACCCACAGCAGAATCAGGGGAGGCACTTACCTTCTGGGCTTCCTCATGCTTCTCAAAGTTGACAAAACCAAAGCCCCGGGAGTGGCCGCCGTTGTCCCGCATCACCTTCACACTCAGCATGTTTCCTGGAAAGGACCAACCAGCTCAGGCCAGAGTTGAGGAGGCCCCAGGAAGTTCCCTCCCTTACCACAAATGCTCAGGAACCCGAAGAGGGCCCTGGTCCCTGCCAGACCTGGGCTGGAAGGGGGAACAATGGGGCTCCCCTGCCCCCTCAGGGCACGTACTCACCGAACTCAAAGAAGAGGTCCTGAAGGCCCTGCTCGTCCATGTCGGTGTGCAGATTCTTCACATAGATGTTGGTGAATTCCAGGGCCTGCGCCCCAAGCTCTGCCTCCCGCTCCCGCTGGGACTTGAAGTGGCCAACAAAACTGTGGACACACAACAGGCTAGGCAGCTGCCAGCCTGTGGCCACCCTTCACCGCAAACCCCACCACCAGTCTGCCCTGGGCAACTCAGGGGCCAAACACTGCCGATGTTCCCTCAGCAGGACCAGGGCAGGGCTATACTCCGAAGACTAAATATGTCCCAGCTACCTCAGCCAGCCAAGAAACTCTATTTCACAGTTTGTCCCTCAGTGAGGTTCCTTGGCATTTAAAACAAAAGCTTCAATCTTTACTCTATAGTTGCCTCCCTGTGTGACAGGGCAAGTTACTTAACTCTCTGAGCCTCAATGTCATTCTCATAAAACTGGGATCAAGCTCATGCCATGGGAAGTTTCTTATTCATTTAATACGTACTGGAGAAGCAGGGTTCAATACCAGTATCACTGTGTATGGATGGACTGAAATCATAAATACAATAATTTTAAAAATACATCTAGGAAAATATTTTTTTAAAGAGCTGGGGTCTCATTATGTTGTTCTGGCTGACCTCAAACTCCTAGGCTCAAGTGGCCCTCCTGCCTCAGCCCACCAAGTAGCTGGAACTAAGATAGTACCATCGTGCCTGGTAGAAAAAGCTTAATCAAGGGGGTGAGGGGACTAAGTGCAGAAAATCCTAGTGGTATTTACAGCACATTTCACATAAGCAAGTTGTTCCAGGCCCTCAAAACTAAAGAAAACCAAGTGGCAGAGGTAGGCCTCGTTAGATGGTCACGAACAAAAATGAGATTGTAAAAAAAGAGCCAACGGCCAGGGAGATAGCTTAGCAGTCTTACACGCCTGCCTGGCAAGCACAAGGATCTGGGTTTGATCCTCGGTATTGCATGCCATGCCAGCCCCAAGCTGGCCAATAAAACGGGGGCACACACCATAATGTCAGCACTCGGGAGGCTGAAACAGGAGGATCACTGCAAGTTCAATCTGCATAGCAAGACCCTGTACCAAATACATACATTAAAAAAATATCAAAACAAAAAATGATCTTTCTGAGAACTGGAAAAGGTCCACCCAGATTCAGTTATAGGCCAAAAAGACTCCCCACCCCCACCCCTGGTCCAAAGCCACCTCCACTCTGCAGCATCAACCACAAGGCTCTGCCCCCACAAAGTGACAGGGACCACTAGGACTAGAAGAAAGGACAGGCCAGGAGCAGGTTCTCTCCCAGACCTGCATCTCAGTTTTCCTACCTGTGAAGTGGGGAGACACTGAGATTCAAGCAAATCCTCTTGAGGTCTCATTTCAAGGGAAAAAGACTCCTGCCTAGTATCCAGAGCCCATGGGACTGCTGAAGGAACACTGCTCTCCACTGGTGACACCGTGATTCTGCACCTTTGGGCCAGCCCTTCCCTCAGCCCACCACTCACACTTTGCGGTCATTGAGCAGCATCCCATTCATGGTGCTGATGGCCTGCTGCGCTGCCTCATTGGTCTCGAAATGCACAAAGCCAAAGCCCCGGGAGCCACGCTCATCACTGGCCACCTGGGCAGGAGAGGAAGCACAGAAAACATGGGCAGGGGGAGATCAGGGAGAAAAAGACAGCAACGGTGAGAAGGACGTCAGGACCTGTGCTTGCTATGGTACGTGTAAGAGGCAGGCCCCTTGAGAATCAGCATGGAGCTCAGCATAGAGCACTTGGCTGGCATGCCCAAGACCCTGGGCTCCATCCCTGGTGCTGCAGAAAGAGGAGAGGGGAAAGGAGGGGAGAAGAGAGGGGGGGAGGGGAAGGGAAAGGAGGGGGAAAAGGGGAAAAATAATGGGGAGGAGGAATGGAGGGGAACAAAGGGGAGAGGGAATGGGAGGGAGAGGGGAAAAGCAGAGGGAAGGGAGGGGGAGGGGGAAGGAAAATAATAGGGAGGGGAGGAGAGGGGAAGGGAAAGAAAAAGGAAAAGGAAACAGAAAAATAACACAGTCCCACGTCATACAATAGTCATTCCACAGATGAGGAGTTGGAGCTCAGAGATGCAGAAGAAGAGCTCCCTCCGCATGAACACGGGCTTTGTGTGCACCACACAACAGCTTCTACTGCCTCAGACGACAGGCAGAGTAGGTACTTCAGGCCTCCACACTTCAATCCTGTTTCTAACAACCAAGTGGGAACACCCTGAGCACCCACCCATCAAGAGAAAACGGGTGAAAGAAATTACAGTTCATCCACACCAGGTGACCACACGGACACCAGGAGAAAGAATGGGACAGATTACACAGCTAACAAGTTATCTGCAAGGTACAGTATTAAGCAGGAAAAAAAAAATATCTAGCCATTTGGCTTACAGGTATCTGTATATGGGAAGTTTTGAAACAGACACCCAAGACTTCATTATTTCTGGGGACGAGGGCTTTAAAGGATGGATTCCTTTTCACTCTCTTCCATTCCACATTTCGGTTTTGTTTTTTTGTTTTTTAGCAGTACTGGGGACCTTGCCCTTGTCAGGCAGGCACTTATGCCACTGAGCTATCTCCCTGGCCCTCCACACTGTTTAAATTTTACCAATTCATGACCTATTTCAATAACAAACTTGTTTCTTTTTTAAAAAAGAAAAACAAAACACCATCCTACTTCTGTGCTGTAACTTTTCCCACTGAAGTTAGAACGACAGAATACAAGAACAGGGAAAGTCCTACTACGCAGGTAGTTCTCGAAACCCTCTTGTTGAGCTTGCACTGAGACCTCTGACGCCCTCGCCAGAGGCTCAAAGGCATTCTCTGCTGACGAAGCACCCAGCCTTCCAGCCCACACTCACGGCAGAGATTCTCTTTCTAAAATGTGATTCTACCCAGGTCCCTTTGATCTCCAGTGGTTTCCACCACACAAAGAAGTCTATCAGCTTGGCGCCTGAGGTGCCCTAACGGCCCGCTTCTCAGCCTGTGCGCAGCACACACACCCCTGTACTGCTCCATCTCCAGCCACTGCCAAGTCAAGCTGTCAGCTCTTTCATCACCTAGACTTAGTCATGTTGCCTGGGACCCCACTGTCCGTTAAGCACCTGGAAAGGGAATCTCAAACTACCTGGTTCCATTTGCCGGGTGAATTCTTCCAGGCAGTCCTTCCCTTTGAGCAGATTCTTTCCCTTTCACAGTATCTACTGTACCTTTCAGCCTTTATTTACTTTCAGGTTCTTACACTAGTGAGACAACAAGATGTTTACACATGCGGGTCTGATTTATTTCACTTAGGCATATGGTCTCTAGTCACATCCATTTACCTATAATAGCCTCAAGTTTATGGCTCAAGGCCATTATTCAGCCATTTTTGATGGCTGAATAATACTCCACTGTATAAAAATACCACATGTAGCCGGGCATGGCGGTGCACGCCTGTAATCCCAGCACTTGGGAGGCTGAGGCAGGAGCATCAGTGTGAGTTTGAGACCAGCCTGGACTACAAAGTGAGCTCAAGGCCAGCCTGAACTGCATAGCGAGACCCGGTCTCAAAAAGACAAAAAAAAAAAAAAAAAAAAAAAAAAAAAAAAAAAAAAAAAACCACATCTTTTGTATTCATTCCTCAACTGATGGGCATCTGAGTCATTTCCAGGATTTAGCTATGAAAAACTGGACTGCTATAATCACTGCAGTACAAAAGCCGGGGAGATAGCTCAGTGGTCTAAGGGCCTTCCTGGCAACCTGAGTTTGATCCCCAATACTGCATGCCACACTGGCCCACACTGAGCCAGCCACCAAAACCAGGTGTGGTGGTGCATACCTGTTACCCCACCACTGGAGAGGCAGACAGGAGGACCACTACAAGTCCAAGCTGTGTAGTGAGATCCTGTACCAAATAAATAAATCTAAAAAATTAATAAACATGGGCGCATATATATCACTGTGGCATGATGTGTCCCGTCGTTCTAGAAAAATACCCAGGAGGGGAACAGATGGATTGAATGGATCTCCAATTCTACTTTTCTGAGGAGTGTCCACACTGATTTCCACAGTCTGAACTCTCACCAACAGTAGAGAAGGGTTCTTTTCTCCCTCAGACACCTCTTAACCTTTCAGCCTCAGGGAGAAAGAGAATAAGTAACTTGCCCATTGTTAGCAATCACAAGAAGTAATTTCTTAATTACTGTAGCTATCCCTTAATATTTAACCTTTCGTGGGCTGCATGTCATCATACAGTTCACCATCACAACAGTGAAGATGTCTCTTTTAGACAAAACAGACACTGCCAGGTTATATAACTGGCCCAAGATCACAGAACCAGGAAACAGGAGATTTGAATCCAAGACATCTGGCCTCGGAGTCCTGGGTCTGACCCACTACATTATGTTGCTCCCCTGCTAAGTGCCGGGGCTTTGCCTTCAAGTGGGCTGCCTCAGATCACACTCTTCCCACAGTGCCACAGAAACCTCTCCTCACCAACCAGATGGCTTTCTCCTTCCAGTTGCCCAACTACAATGACCGCCCTTTCCCTTCAGAGTCTGAGCTTCCAGCTATCCCTACAAGCTTCACTGTTCTAGACAGCCTGTAGTAATACACTGTATTCTTGTTTCTTTTGTAGGGGGGAGTGGGGCAGGTAGCTCAGCATGTGGTGCCAAAGATTCAGCCGCAGTCCCTGCACCCTTGTCTAAGCAGGCGCTTTAGGCCGCTGAGCTATCTCACTGGCCCTATGTTTTGGTTCTAAGAACAGTGCTTTATTCAGCCTGCAAAGGACTGCCTGCACTGCAGAGTATTCTGTCAAATCCTCAGAAGTCTGCAAGACCTCCAGCCTTGGGCAAGGGCTGAAGACATACTGTTCTCTATTAGATTTGCTTTAGCCAATCTGGCAAACTCACTAGTTCAAATCTTGGCTCTAACTCCATCCTGTCAAGCGACCTCACCGCTGAACCTCTCTGTCCTCCAATGTAACCATTACATACACTTTATGGTGGAAAAAGTGGCCATGTATGCAGAAAGCCTAGGACATAGGAAGTACTTGACAGACCTGCTACCGGCATTGTTAAGAATTTGCCCCATAGACCCTCAAAGGCAGGAAGCATCTCTGTGTCACTGCCTACGTCTGTCTCTCTGTCCATCAATCCATCCCTTTCTCTCCTCCCTCTCCTCTCTCTCAGAACCCTAAGCACAGTTTGACCTCAGGCCTCAGGCTGCTCTTAACGCAGAGGATGCCATAAATCTCATCTCTCGCAAAGAGGGCACTTCAGAGGCTGTGGGGTAACTGGACAGCCACTCTCATTGATGTAAAGACAGAACATCCAGGTTTTAGCCCTCAGGTGAGCACACACTGACCTGCTGCAAGGCCTATGCTCCCCAATATCCTTTATACAAAGTCAGAGAACTAATCAGAGTCCTTCTCAAATGATAACACATCCAATCATTCAGCAAATACGTATGAGGACCTTTTATATGTATCATGTACATTCTTGGTACTAGGATACAATGGCAACTAACAAGACCACTACAATGACAGAATTTTTAAAAAATTCTATTCATTTATTCATTATAGGGTCTCACTATGCAGCTCGGATTCATAGTGATCCTGTCTCACACCGCACCCCCCAACACTGGGATTACAAGCATGCACCACCACACCTGGTTTCAGGACCACATGGCAGGGCATGCAGTACTGGGGTTTGAACCCAGGTCCTTGCACTTGCCAGACAGGCACTTGGACCGCTGAACTATCTCCCCAGCCCTAAAGTGACAGAATTTGTAGAGGGGATAGAGCTATAGCTCAGAGGTAGGGCATTTACTTAGCTTATGCAAGGTCCTGAGTTTAATCTCCAACATCCAAAACAAGATGTGGTCCACTGATTGCTGTGATGGCCTCAGTGAATGGCCTCCCTGTAGCTACATCCTTTATTTAAATTCTGCCACCTTTTCACTCCAAATGTGCTGCCGATCTTGTGATTTTCTGTGGCCAACACGATGCAGAAGTAATGATGTCCCAGATGTGAGTTCAATCCCAGGGGGCCTGGTAAGGTTCTACTCTGTCTTATGGGATAATGTCACAAAAACGGCCTGGCTAGCCTACTACTGGAAGACAGAAGATCACAGCTGAGAACCGGTCACTCTAGCGCTGCAAGTACCCATGGGGGGCTTCTTCCAGCCTCAGGTGGCATATGAGGGAGTCCAGCCACAGCCACAATTGCCCAGCTGAGCTCAGCCCAAACTACCAACAGAATCAGGAGCTAAATAAATGGTGCTTGTCAACAGCCCCCAAGGTTAAGGGTGATTAGACGGCCAATGGACTATGACACAGGTAACCTCCGATATATCTAGGAAGATGAATTAAAAGAACAGCTGAGATTCAAGCGCTTGATGTACCTGACGTCATCCTTAGAGACTATCAATCTTGTAAAATGAAGCGTGACTGGCTTTCCTCTGCCACATAGGTATTTGACACTGATCCCCCCAAAGGCAACCCACCTTGCAAGAGAGGATGTTTCCAAAGGTGGAGAAGGTATCATACAGAGCCTTGCTGTCAATGGAATCCTCCAAGTTCTTTATGAAGACGTTGCCCACACCTGACTTTCGAAGTCCTGGGTCTCGCTGAGACCACATGATTCGGATGGGCTGACCTTTGATCACCTCAAAGTTCATTGTGTCCAGTGCCCGTTCCGCTGGACAGAACAAAGGACAGAAAGGAGCAAGTTAAAGAGGATTTTCTGACCCTGAACCGCCATGGTACTTAATCAAAGCCATTGTCTGGGTCTCACCTGAGCCACGAACCCGAAAGCTCCAGAGGGATAAGCAGAGGAATGAACATACTCGGGAATCCTCCCTCCACCCAGCTTCCCTTACAGCCTCACCGGACCCACACGAGTGTGGGCTCCTAACCCCATCTTACGGATGGGGAAACCTAGGGTCTGAATGGTGGAAAGGCCAATGGTGGAGCCAGGTCTATTCTGGTCTCTAAAGCACACTGAATCAAAGAGAATGTCAAGGATGGGTTCATGTAAGTGGCACAGATTCCCCAAGAAGCTTGGCTTCCAGGAAACTGAGTCCCACCTCTCCAAACCTATTTCCTTATCCTTTAAATGTTACCTAGCTTTCCATACCCAAAAAAGGGACACAATACCATGTGCCTCCAGCTCAGAGGTCATACTGATCAGATTAAAAAAGCATACAAGACTTATTTGGTAAACTGCAGTGTTTGGAAGCGACACCCTGGGGTGCTCTCCTGCCACTGCTAAAACCTCTTCCCTCTCCAAGAATATCCACAGAACTGCCCTCTCTTTGAGGGACTCTGCTAGTTTCAGAGGTTTGAAGAGAGGTGGGGGAGTGCAGTGGAGCAAGTCTCAGGAAGTCTGGGGTCTCCAGCTAGGCCATCCGGAGCACGCAGAGGCAAAGATCTTCCTCTCTGTGGCTTGCTTCTCCCACCTGGGAGCTGGGACCAAAGCATCCAGTGTGCTCACTCGTGGAGCCTGCACATGGCTTGAGGGCAGCCAGCCAAAGGCAGGAGGCAGAGCAGAGCACAGCAGAAAGCATCCCAGAACCTGCGTTAGTTACCACAAAACCCCAGCTCAGGGAAACCTCCCACCCACAGGCCTGGGCCTGGTGTAAAGTGCATTGCTTTGGACTTGGCTGGCGCCAGTGCTTTTTGGTTGTTTCCGGAGCGCTGCGCCAGGATGGTACGGCCACCATCTTTCTCTAGGTTATCACTTACCATGTACCAAGTGACGTATCATAAACTCTAGTCCATTCTTTATACTACTGGGGAATGAGGCCTTTGCCCTATTTTATAAATAAAAGTGGTGGCACGGGTAGTCTCGGCCACGGCTCAGGGCTTGGTGACATGCTCCAGTAGGGCTCTTCACCTTCATCCTCTAGCCTCCCCAGAAGTGTAGACACCCTACTCAGCTGGCCAATGCTAATTAATCCTATCAGCCCTGAGGAGCCTGCAGGAAGCAAGTGGCTTTTCAGAGACGCAAACAGTGGAGGCAACAGCTGTAGACCTCAGGGCAGGCCACAACACAAGGCTTTCCTGCTCTCCAGCTGTGTCGTCTTGGGCATTTTCCTCTCCAGGTGCCTTTTTGAGACAGGCTCTCGTGACGCAGTCCAGGCTGGCCTCAAACTCAGGATCCTCCTGCCTCAGTCTCTGGGCGCTGGGATTACAGGTGTGCCCCCTCAGGCCCAGCTCCTCCAGGTGCTCTGAATCTCACAACTCTTAAAGGTAAGTGGGGCCTCCATTTACCTCAGATTGGACAAGCCAAAGGCTATCTCAGAATAGTCGCGCAACTGGCCCAACAGTCGCAGTTGCTGGGCTCGCTCTGGCCCGATTCCGGTATCCTTAGTAGTTTCACCCTGGCCTTGATCTCTACGGAGCACCGCCCAGCACCCTAATTCTGTCTCCGTGTCCCTGAACGTAAATGCAACGCGGAGCGCGCGGACAGCCCACTCGGGAAGGCCGCCTCCGGCTCGCGCCCCTCCCACTCCACGTGAGCTCGCCGGGCTCACCGTCTGCCGGCTGCTCAAAGTTGATGTAGGCATAGCCCAGCGAGCGCCGGGTGGCCACGTCGCGACACACGCGGATGGACAGGATGGGGCCGACGGGAGAGAACGTCTCGTAGAGCATGGACTCGGTCACATCCGGGTGCAGGTCGCCCACGTAGAGCGACGAGAGCGGGTAGCCCTGGCCGCTGGCGTGCATGGCGGGCGGCCGCGCGGAGCCTCCGGCCGGCTGCGCCTGCCCGCCCCCTCCTCGCACCGCCCCAGGCCGCTTCCCTTTACCGCCCCGGGGCTCCTGCGCACCAATCGCGGCGCCAGGCCCCACCCCACCCGGGCATTCTAATGGCGCAGGTGGGGGACATCTCTGACCCCGCCCCGAAGGAGGCAGAGCCCCGCGCTGATTCTGGCCTAGGGTAGCCTGAGCCAGCTCCGTAAAACCAGAGAGGTGATGGCTGGGTCCTGATTTCAGGTCATTGGCTCCCTCTGGTCAAGATCAATCCTAGCAAGGCACCCTGTTTCCGTGTTTGTGCGCAGAATATTATTATGCAGCTTTTTAAAAACGTTTCTCAAACAGCTTAACCCAGTTCCAGCCCTCAGGGCCAAGGATGGGCTTCACTGGGCACTAGGCTGCGCTTCAGCCTAAGGCCTTCTAAATTCCACTAAAGTCTTCCTTGAGACTACCAAGACGTCCTTCCTCTATTCCTTCCCACCTCTGTGCCCTAAACCACTGTCCCTGCGTGGGGGGTGGAGGGGGGGGAATAGGGGAATAGGGGAAGGGGGGGATGGGTATTGGGTCCCAGCTGCAAGAGAACAGGAGGGACTTCACAGATGAGCAGAGCCAGGAGACAGCCCTAAGCTAAGGGTGGTCAGTCTGAGCTTGCAGCCACAATTCATGCGGTGCAGGGGGGGTGTTATTAAAACCGAAGTCTGTGGTAGACTAAGGCTTCGCCTTGCTGCTTCTTGGCACCCGTTTTCTTCTGAAAGGAAGCAACACTGACCTGCCAGGTGTGGCTTCTACAAGTGCCCAAGGACAAGGAAAGTTGGTCTGGCTGTGCAGCGTCACACTAGGAAGGAAGCACCTGATTCTAATTTGAGGCTAAAAAAACACCCCCTTATCCCAGTCCTTTCCTCTCCTGGGAAAAGTGGGTATTTTTAGAAGGGGTGAGGAATCTCCCATGGGGAAACAGTGCTGCACACTAGCCAACAGGACATATGAGAGGCACAAGTTACTAACCTTGGAGATGACCAAGACTTCGAAGGTTTGACTATCTCTACCTTGGTTTTATTTGTTAAAAAGGCTTGAAAGCAATGTCGTTCCACACTAAATCTTAGACGCCAGAGAACCTAACACCTAGACAGTCTGCTGTGGAAAGTGGAGAGGCGGCAAGTAATGGGTGGAAGGAGGACATTATAATTCCTTCCTCTTTGCCACCGTACATTGAGTTCTAATTCCAAATAAAAATAAATCCATTTTCCTATTTTTAAAGAAAACAGAGCCAAAAATAAGTGTGATCACAATAGTCAGACCTGGTAGTGATATAGCGTCAACACATCATTCACAAGCAACTAACTGATAAAATTTTTTTATTGTACTTTTGAAATTTTACACTTTTCCTGATTACTCCGTTTAAGATGAAACGAGAACTGTTTAAAAGACATACACAAATCTAGTACATCAATAACTGGAGGGTTTTCTTTTTTGCTATACTATTTCACAACCACGGGTGTGCTTGCTAGGCAATATAACCATCACAGAAGCAAACGTTAGGCAGAATACTGGTAAGGAAAAACAAAGCAAAGAGCTACCAGATATACAGACAGGCTTGGTTCCACATTCACTACTGCATTTTCAAGCGCCAAGTATTAACTGCACGTTTTTGTTCAGCTAGAGAGGAAAGAGGGATTTTTTTTTTTTTTTTCTTTTTTGGTTTGTTTTAAATCAGTGCATGAATTCTTTTCTCATTTCAACAGATGAACAAACAGATGCTACAGACACATGGAATGTGGAAGGAACAGGGGCGATACTGTGAGGCTGAAAGGCCTGGCTATTCTTGATTCTCTCCATGGCAGTGTCCACACAACTTCCCTACATCATAGGGTCTTGTTTAGACACGTCTGAGAGCTGAGCTGGATGAGTACACTGGGAAGATCTAGTGACAGGTACAAGCAGTACTAGGGCCAGTTGTGATACAGGGAGAAATCATGAGTACTCAGAAATATTGTTTTGGGCTCAGGTCATGGTGTGACTGAAGAGCAAGCGTGCTGAGAACTGGAAGACAAGGCCGGAAGCTCTTCAACAACTCTTTGAAGCAAGGCCTGCTCACCAACGTCTCTCACCCTGTCCATATGGTACAAAAAGTGAACAGAAGACAGAAAATTCTGAAAGAAAAAATGTAAGGAAGCAGGACATAAAGAGGAAAAGGAAACCAAAGTTAATAGCTGAAAGGACAAGCGAAAGAGTGCTTCAATTTCAAAATTGAAAAGCTCAAAGCTAAGACAAACTAAAGCACTCTCACTTGAGTACTCTTCAAGTGAGAGGTGATCTCTACACAGCATTATTCTTAAAGGTGATATCCAGCTACCACAGGGTGCTCCCCCTTACGTAAGTGTTGATAAGAAAAAAAGACCCCACTGTTTTCACAAGTTGCAACTGCCATAGGAAAGGGAGCTGAGTAACAACACAATTAAGAGCACTGGACCTTTTCACGGTGTATCTGCCACAAAGAATTTCAATTTCAGGCTTTGAGTTTCCTCAGGAAGACACTATAGACGTTTGTGGTTATGAACTTTAGAGTGGCAATAGCCCAAACCGGTCAAGTGTCTGCAACCCGAACCACAAAAGAATTACTGTGAATCACCATCAATCTTGGATGCCAAAGGGTAAGTGCCTCACTCCACATCCCAGCATCACAATAAAATCTATAACTTTCTGTACAACTTTACAACAGAATTGTATTTTAGTGATTATTTTGATCAGATTAAATTTCCCAAAAAGTTACACATAATTCAGATCTATTTTCTACCAGTAAGAGTTCTGCTAAGTTACAAAACCCCATAATCACAGTGTTGTTTTTAAAAATTAAACACAGTAATCCTGTCAATGTTAATTGAAATCAAAACTGCAAAATGCTGTGGCATTTATGTGACCAATCTGAGTTTTAGATTGATACCAGCTGTTTATCCCATGGACCATTTTTGCTAGACTGAGGCTGTGAAAAATTGAAAAGTCGACGTACAAATTTTTTTTTTTTCTTTTTCTTTTTATCACACAAAGGGATATATGTGGAGGGTACAGAGTGACACTGAACAGATCACAGAGCACAACAGACATTAGTTTTCTCCCTCCCCAGCATCTCCTTCATCGCCCTGGTTTTCCGACGTCCATAGCTGCAAGGAAAAAGAAGACAAGCTATAATCAAATGAGAGCTACTAAAACTTAGGGTGGCACAGTCTGTTTCTTATCTCACTCAACCATTTACAATTCCTCCAGTATTACTATGGAGATGACTGTCAAGGTCAAAACATTCGTAATCATTTATAACTGGTTTAATAGTTTACTTTTAGCCATGTTTTACACAATAGAAATTCTTCCTGAATTTGTGATAATAGTAACTACTGAGTAGATAAATAGGAAAGAGACATGAACTTTCCCAAAGTCATACTTACAGTGAGATTGTCCCTAAGTAACTGCATGATCAGTGTGCTGTCTTTGTAAGACTCCTCATTCAGTGTATCCAATTCAGCGATGGCTTCATCAAATGCCTAAGACAAACAACCATTAGCAGGAAATCCATAAGTTCACTGAAGTAAGTTTAGCTCAACATTTTTTTGTCAATAAGTGATTACTATTTCTCTTCTTATATAGTACTTCAGAGGAACGTAGGCTGTTATTATTTTCCTTGCTAGTTCCTTCAACAAGCATTTAATGCATTTTTATAAAGCACCAACCAACAATGATAAAAACTGCTGGATTAGAACTTTGTTTTACTAATAAGCAAGACTTACTGCTGCTAACAGTAGCATATTTATTTTAGGCAAACTCATGGAACTCCTGTTTTGTCTTGCCATACAGGAAATTGTACCCAGGCCATAGTCATTTTATTTTTTATTTTGAGACAGGGTCTTGCTAAATTGCTAAATTAGCCACGTAGGTCTCAAACTTGCAATCCAATCCTCTTGCCTCAGCCTTCCAAAGTGCTGGGATTACAGGCATGCACCAGAGTGTTCAACTGCAATTTCTTGACTACTAAAGAAATTTCTAGTAATCTCTCAAAACAACAAAAAAAGAACAGTCAAAACTTGTACATACAGCAGGCATAGTTGTACATGTCTGTAATCCCAGTACTTGAGAGGCTGACACAGGAAGACTGGATTGCAAGTTTGAGATCAGCCTGGCCTACAAAGCAAGCTCAGGGATAGCCGAAACTGCACAGTGAGATCCTGGCTCAAAAATTTGAAAGTGAAACTCTTCACTACACCTGATTTGCTTAAGTGGACAACTTTGGACAATTCATTTCAGCTACCTTTCCAAATGTAAAAAATAGAAAGTAGTAGTGCACAGGTTGAAAGGACTACAAACATGTAGCACACACACAAAATATGGTCTGAGTTCTTGTTTACACAATCATAAAAATAACCTCTTATGTTAGGACAAACAAGAATGACAACACAGGGGCCAGGGAGATACCTTTGTGGCACAAATGCCTGCCTGGCAAGTGTAAGGTCGTGAGTTCGAACCCTGGTCCCACAAAAAAAAAAAAAAAAAAAAAGAATGACAACACAGCCAGGCGTGGTGGCGCATGCCTGTAGTCCCAGCACTTGGGAGGCTGAGGCAGGAGGATTGGTGAAAGTTCGAGACCAGCCTGGGCTACAAAAGTGAGCTCGAGGCCAGCCTGAACTGCATAGTGAGACCCTGTCTCAAAAAGACAAAAAAAAGAATGACAACACAACCAAGGCCCAGTGTTTGATAAGAAACAACAAACTCCCAGAAGAACTGAAAATATCATGTTATCTGTGTACCTATGTTCATAGCAGCACAAATTGTGACAGCCAAAATCTTGGAAACAACCAAAATGCCCATCATCTGAAGCATGGTTGAAAAAGATGTGGTATTTTCATTAAATGGAATTATTACTCAGCTATAAAGAACGGTAAACTAGAAGATTTCATATATAAGTGGATGTATCTTGAACATATCTACATATGTAAATATGGCATAGTCTCCCTAGTATAAGCACTCAAAAGAAGAAAAAATAAATAAAACAAATAAATAAATTTTGGGGGTACCAGGAATCAAACTCCAGACCTTGCATTTTGTGAATTCTCAGCTCCTATAATTTTTTTTTTTTTTTTTTTTAAGAAGAGTTAAATAAAAAATGCACTTGGAAGAGTTAAAAAAAATTAAGATAGGGGCTGGCAAAATGGCTCAATGGTCTAAAGAACCTGCTTAGGCAAGTTTAGGCAGCTGCAGGGACCATGGTTCGATCCCCAGAACCACATACTGTGCCAGTCCCACCCCCAGGACAGGCTAAACTGGCAATAATAATAATAATAATAATAATAATAATAATAATGATGATGTAAATTAAATACAATTTTTAAATAAAAAAGTAAGGTTTGTTGAAAGTGTCAATGTTTATTTGACCAATCTTATATGCCTATATCTATTAATCTAAACAGATTTGATGATGAAAATATGTAATAAAACCACTGTTAAATTTTTGTTCTTGTTTTGAAATTCTGTACTATATGTACTCTTGCTTGTTATTCTTTTTCTATCTTTGTTTCTGCTATTTTTACTCTTTAAAATAAACTAACCTCACCTGGAATTTTCTACTACTCTCCATAAATAGTAATCAAATCAAAGTCAGCAGGTGTTAAGAAGGAATCACAAAGCAATAAATTTATATTTCCTCCATATAGAAAATATATATATATATTTTTTTAAATTTTATTTATTTATTTATTTGTTTGCTTGTCGTGTTTGTTTGTTTCTTTATTTATTCATTTTGTGGCTGGCTCAGCCTGCCTTGGTGGTGGCGCTGGCGCAGCATGTGGTGCCGGGGATTGAACCGCAGTCCCTACAGTTGCCTGAGCCTTCCTACGCAGGCGCTTTAGACCACTGAACCATCTCGCCGGCCCCTAGAAAATATTTTTTACAAATCCAAGACAATGAGGAATAAAAACAAGTTATATTAGAAAGCACTGCACCAATTTCTGTGAAGAGAAGCCACTGAGAGACCCTCTCACCGTTTTTGCCAGGCTGCAGGCCTTTTCAGGAGAGTTCAGAATCTCATAGTAGAAGACTGAGAAATTAAGTGCCAGGCCAAGTCGAATTGGGTGTGTAGGCTGCATTTCTTTCTTACTAATTTCAAATGCTTCCTGGTAAGCCTGCTGGGAGTTCGACACAGTGGCTGTAAGAAAGACGATCAAAATTAAAGGTGTATTACGCATTAGATTCACTATCAAATTATTTTTAAAAAACTAGGCTAAAGCAAACGAATCATCAAAATGAAGTGTCAGCTGGGCATGGTGGCACCTGTAATCCCAGCAATCCCAGCCCTTGGGGGGGCTGAGGCAGGAGGATCACTGCAAGTTTAAGATTAGCCTGGGATACGAAGTGAGCTCAAGGCCAGTCTGAACTGCACAGTGAGGCCCTGTCCAAAAAAAGACGAAAAAGTAAAATGATAAAATAAGAGATGTTGTCAGTGCCTCCACCTTTCAGTTTGAAATGTTCATCTTAAGCAAGTACTATACTACATTAAATGCGTTAGGGGAAACAAAAGGCATTTAAGATAAAATCTAAAAGAGCAGCTAAATTATAGACATATCCTTTAAGCATAAAACATTATGCTCTAGTAGACAGAAAACAGGCTTTACAGTTAGCAAACTAAAACTTTAATCCTCAACTTTTGGGTAGGTGGCCTTGTTGCTTATAGCAAGTAAAAACTTCTATTCACAAGACATGCCTTCCTTTATTAGAAAAACAGGGATGGGGCCAGCAAGATAGTTCAGTGGTCTAAAGTGCCTGCTTAGGAAAGCTTAGGCAACTGCAGGGACCACGGTTCAATCCTTGGCACCACATACTGCACCAGCCCCACCCCCAGGGCAGGCTGAGCCTGCCATAGTAGAATAAAAGAAAAACAGGGAGACTGCACCCACCATAAAGTTTTATGAAGATAAATAGGACTCCAAGTATTTGGCATACGGTAGGCACTTAACGTAGGCTATAATTATCACCCTCATTGTAACACATGTGATAAAAAATGCATCGTTAGAATAATTTTATACCATCAAATAAAGCAGGTCTTTATTCGTGCACTGTACAATCCAAGACAACAGTGAATGCTTAAAACTGTGGAAAGTACAGAAGTCTATATATCTTTTTTATACACACATACCTTTGATAAGTTTATGAATTTGGCACAACAGATTAAAAACAGCTAATTAAAATATAGAATAAGTATAAAAAGCAATGTAATAGAAGTTTGCACTTCGGAGTAAGTAAAATAAGGGCTATCTGAACATAAGCACTGTGACACTATCTGTGATAGCTCCTCTGAGAAGATGACAAGTCATAAGCTGGTAACATAGAGGGTAGATACGCTAGACCATGAGACGATTCATCTCCTGAGGAAGACAGCATGGTACTTCACCTATCACTAAGAACACTGTATAATGCTAAACTCATGAATCATTTATTTCTAGAATTATTCATTTAATATTTTCAGGCCATGGCTGAGCTTGAATAACAGCCTAGGAAAAACATTAAGGATAGTCTACTATATGTTAAAGTTTTACCTCTGAACAGAATTACTACTCAATCTCCAAATGCACTACAATCAGACTCTTAATGCCTTCAAATTCACCCCTCAGATATATCTTGATTTGTCAACACCCATGCTCTCATTTATCACAATGCTATGGCCTTTTAAACTCTGCTTACTGTGACGTTAGTGTCTGTGGTGAACTGACAAAGCAAAACTTTAAGGTCATTATGAAAGAAGCTTAGCTCTACTACTAGTCAAAAACTTTTAAATGTTACTTACTTTGTTTATTATCTCCAGATGCCACCTCAGAAAGATACCTAAAATAATCTCCTTTCATTTTCAAGTAGAACACCTTACTTTCTGGTTGGGTAGCATTGGGAATAAGGTATTTGTCCAACAGCTCCTAAAAAATGATTCACACTGTTAAGAATTCTAAATGATTTACAAGGTGTTGAAATTGTTTGAGATTTAAGGTACACACACACTACCACTACCAATTTTCTTTGAAGACTTAAAAAAACACAAAGCATTTTTCATTCAAGTCACTTGCTTTAGCCTAGGTCATAACAGCAGATGCTTATATTCTTCTGTTAAAAGTCACTTTCAACATCCGTAAGGGATTAACTAAAATACAGCTATCACAGTGCAATGCTAGGAAAAAATGATGTAGAACTACGCTGATAACATAGAAAGGCTCTCAAAAGAAACTGTGCAAAACCGGATTACAACCACAAGAATCCTCTTTTAATACTAAAATGTTTATGTGCACATGAATACAAATTCAAAGGGAGAAAGCCTGGAAGGATTACATTAACAGTGGTTTTCTGGGTGATAAGATTCGAAGTGAATTTTTTACTTTATACTCTTCTGCCCTTGTCCTTTAGGAAAAAAAAAAAAAAAAAAAAAAACACAAAAACCTCTGTAATTAGAGCAAAAAGTTCTTTCTATTCTGGAAGGATAAACGTAGTAACCAAACAGAACTACAAGAACTAGTTTATAATTAAGCAGACCTGGGGAAAAAACACCCCTCTGCTGCTTACTATCTGTATCCACATGAGCCTACTTTACTACTGTCAGCCTCCGTTTCCCTGTTTACACAATGGCAGCCCACAACAGCCACCTTCTAAAGTAGTTATGAGGACAAGTAAGCTAATGTACATAAAGTGCTTAACACGTTGCCTGGCACGTAGTAAGTACCAGAAGAATCTAGTACTATTATTAATAATAAATTCCTTTAAACATTATGCTTACAACAAAAGTAGTTCTGAAGGAGTCCAAGCTTCGTATACAGAGCAATATTTTCGAAGAGTTGTTTTAGAATGTGGCATCCTGAAAAACTGGTTAAGAGGCAGTAAGTACCATGCTCTTCTTCACATTCTTTCAGATGCTCTTAAAAGCTGGTCTACATTTCAGGAATTATGGAACTTTCTCGCCCTTGGAATGCATGCCATACTTCATTTGAATACCAGATGTACCTAACATTCAGGAATTAGTGCACCATTAACAAACCCCCAAATGACCAACAGGCAACAAGTTTAGCCATGACACTTATCTTATACCCTCTATTAAAAATAGAAGCTCAACACAACGCTTAACTCTAAGGTGAATGAACCGATCAGTGAGGAAATGCAACAGGCAGTAAGTTTTTAGATTCTTTGCAGGCAAACTGGGTACAACGCATTATGGGTTGGGGATAAGGAGTACTGCCTCATGAATGACAAGCTTTGTACTGGTTTTCAAAAGAAAGGTATCACAGGAAACAATTTGGAGAGGCAGCCAGCAGGGGAGGAGATAGATCAACAAGTGTGAATTTCTTTTCCCTTCAGGGCAGCCCTCACCTTTCATTTTTATCTGATTTCTCCTGGAAGAAAAAAAAAGTTCCCAGTGGGCTCAGGGCATGAGGGAAAGAAATTATGATCATGATTTGCCCTAGAATATGTACCCTTCCATTCAACCCCCAACTATGGCCAGAGGAAATGAATCACCTGACTAGGACGTAAGTAAAACAGGAGAGAAGAATCCCCAAACTACCTTTGAATTTACTTTGCAAATATATGTTGAACTGACAGATGTGCCTAACTTCAGGCCAAACTAGGGCTCTCCAACGTGAAGACAGGACTAGCAAGGCTAAAAGCCAGTTCAGTTTTTTGATTCTGCCTCTTCGTTTGGAGGTGATGTCACTACTCGGACTAATACACAGAACAGCCTATCTGGTGCTGCATCTACCTAAAATCCAGTCTACCTACCCTCTGTTTCTGAAGAAGAGATAGAAGGATGCTGACTAAAATGTTCTTGTATTTGACAAATCTTCTTGGTAAGTGAGGAAAATATTGTACAAGTGATAAACAATCTCTGATTAAGCAAAGGATAAGGAAAAAAAAATCACATCATAGGATAAGGCTTAAAAAATCAACTGCAAATGGTTTGCAGCTTTCCTATATATTCAAAAATCTCTCTCTACAGTTGGACATCAAATTAATACTGTCTAGAAAATCATTTAAAACAGAAGCATTGGCCCCTTACCAGAACGTCATTGCAGATGTCCTGCAGCTCCGCCTCTATCTTCTCCCGATATTCTTTGCCCATCTGCTGCTTCTTTTCATTCCTCTCTGTTTTCTGCTCAATGCTGGAGATGACACGCCAGGAGGACCGACGGGCACCTACCACATTCTTGTAGGCAACAGAGAGCAGATTCCTCTCTTCATTGGAGAGTTCATGCCCCTGTTCAGTGACGGCCTTCATGGCTGCAGCCATATCATCATAGCGCTCAGCCTGCTCAGCGAGTTTGGCTTTCTGTACCAGCTCACTTTTGTCCATGGTCATTCCCTACAAGAGCAAAAGAAAGCCAACATCAGATTTCAGGGACCGGGAAATGCACTGTGAATCTTTATCCAAGCCATCTGGATAGACGCTTCCCTCAAAGCAAAACACCTAGCCTCCAACAGCATCAACAACACTGAATATGAACCAAGCACCCTGGTGTCAGATATTTTACCAAAGCCTTTAAATTATTTTGCTTAATTAATTTTCCAAGCAGTTGTACAGGATGGTGACATTTGTAACAAGCTCTCCCTCATTTTTAGACATAAAGAAATGAAGGTTTAGATGGGTGTGGTGGTGCATGCCTGTACTCCCAGCACTTGGGAGGCTGAGGCAGGAGGATCAGTGCAAGTTTGAGACCAGCCTGGGCTACACATACAAAAAGTGAGCTCAGCCGGGCGTGGTGGCACACACCTGTAACCCCAGCACTTGGGAGGCTGAGATGGGGGATTGATGTGAGTTCGAGGCCAGCCTGGGCTACAAAAGACCCTGTCTCAAAAAGACAAAAAAATAAAAGTGAGCTCAAGGCCAACCTGAACTGCACAGCGAGACCCTGTTTCAAACAAGACAGAAGAAAGAAAAAAAAGAAAGGTTTAAGGTACCACTGAAAGCAGAAAATGGTAGACAGGACTGAGATCATCTACATGTTCTTAGAGCTTTAGCTTTTCCCCATCCTTCTCTACGTCTAACACATTTTGTTTTTGTTTTGTTTGTTTTTTTTATATTATGGCCGGCTCAGCCTGCCCTGGGGGTGGGGCTAGTGCAGCATATGATGCCGAGGATCGAACCACAGTCTCTGAAATTGCCTAAGCTTGCCTAAAGCAGGCACTTTAGACTGTTGAGCCATCTCATCGGGTGCAAACTTTTTTTTTTTTTGGTGGAACCAGGGATCGAACTCAGGACCTTGCACTTGTCAGGCAGGCACTTGTACCCCTGAGCTATATCTCCCCAGCCCCTCCACAAAAGCAAAAATTTCTTAACAAAACTTTATGTTCAATATATGTCCACTAACACCTATAATCTCAGCACTTGGAAGGCTGAGGCAGGAGGATCGATGCAAGTTCAAGACCAGCCTGGGCTACAAAAGTGAGCTTAAAGGGGCCAGCAAGATCACTTGGCGGTCTAAAGCACCTGCTTAGGCAACCTCAGGGACCAAGGTTCGATCCCCAACAGCACATGCACCAGCCCCACTCCCAGGTCAGGCTGAGCTGGCCATAACATACATACATACACACACACACACACACACACACACACACACACAATTTTTTAAAAAAGGCAGCCTGAACTGCACAGCAAGACCCTGTCTCAAAAAGAGAAAAAAAATTGTACTTATACATATATATATATATATGCACACATGTATGTCCATTAAGTGCTTTCAACAGGTACCTACTTTTTAAAATGATCCCACTCAGCTCTGCTATAATACAGAAGGCCCTCACTCACTATTCTAATTATCTAGTTTTGATCAAATCTGTTTACTTTAAAGAGAAAAATACTTAGTACCACACTTCAACTAACCTTAAAACAAAAGCTATGGGAGCCACCATCATCCTGCTTTTCTGGAACAGCTAACATTGTTCCAAGAGCTCACTGCAAAGAGCATGAACTAAGAGTGGCTGACTTGAGCTCTATTTAGCATTAGTCCTGCTATTTGGTGGTGGCATGATCTCATCTAGATGCCTTAACCTTCAGTTTCCTTACTAGAAAGAAAGAACATTACCAACTCTCTCAATGGGGCTCTTGTGAGAACAAATGGTCTAATACAAGGAGGCACTTATATTAATTCTATTTAGGTATAGGTGGCAACAAGGAAGAGTCTCCAGGATGTACAGCCATGAAATACACCATACCAGAATTACTTTGGGGGTCTGGGGAGATAGCTCCATGGCACAAGTGTCTGCCTGGCAAGTACAAGTCGTGAGTTTGAACTCCGGTCTCACACACACACAAATAACTCCTTTGAACCATAAGTGAGTTCATTTAAAGGAGATAGCTCAGCAGTCTAAAGTGCCTGCTTAGGCAAGCTTAGGCAACCACAGGGACCGAGGTTCAATCCCGGCCCCATATGCTGTACCAACCCCACATCCCAGGGCAGGCTGAGCTGGCCAAAACATAAATAAATAAAATTAAAAAAAAAAAAAAAAAAGATTTGGTGAAAAGGACAAAAATCAACTTCAGTTTAATTATACCTAATCCTTTATATCACCAATTAGTAAACACCTCTTATTCAACTCACCTTAATCAAGTTCTCATTGTAATAATTAACATTAAAGTACAGTAAGTCACAGCTTAAAAATTACTTAGGAATCATAAATATTTACATAGTTTTGACTTCAGTTTTTATATATTTATAGTCTGTGCCAGACTAAAAACGTGCTAAAAATACCTTTATGTTCCCTTGGGCCAGCCAGATAGCTCAGCGGATTAAACCACTGAGGCAAACACAGGGGCTGAATGTTTGATCCCCAGAACTGAGACTGGGCGTGGGGGTACGCACGTATAATCCCAGTACTTGAGAGGCTGAAAAGCAGGAAGGATCACAACAAGTCTATGTAGTGAGACCCTGTAGACCCTGTACTAACAACATTAAAAATAAAGTTTCCTGGGACAATTCACTCCAGCTGATCGTCTGTCCCTCTTTCAGACAGAAGCTTTCTTTCCCCCAATAAATATATTCTGCCCATAAAAATATAAAAATTTTTAAAAAAGAAGTGCTACTTTAAAAAATCTTTACTTACTTGATATAGGGTCTTGTTACACAGCTCAGACTCATGATCCTATTCCAATCTCCCCAGTGCTGGGAGTACAGGAATG
>PVKN010008679.1:0-24761 GCA_004027915.1 Capromys pilorides | reverse complement strand
TTTTTTAGAAGAGCGACTTAAATACAAAATCCATTTGGAAGAGTTGAAAAAAATTAAGGTTTATTGAAAGTGTCAATGTTTAATTATTTGACCAATCTTACATACCTATATCCATTAACCTAAACAGATTCAATGATGAAAATATGTAATTCAACCATTGTTAAGTTTTTGTTCTTATTTTGAAATTCTGTACTATATGTACTCTTGCTTGTTACTCTTTTTCTGTCTTCGTTTCTGCTATTTTTACTCTTTAAAATAAAATTTTAAATATTCAAAGAAAAAAGAGTACAGATATAAGCAGACTATCAGACAGCAAAAAAAGAAGAAGAAAAAAGAAAAAAACTCAAAAAAATAAAATAAAAGCGATTTCTGGGCCAGGCATGGTGGCACACACCTGTAATCCCAGCACTTGGGAGGCTGAAGCAGGAGGATCGAAATGAGTTTGAGACCAGCCTGGGCTACAAAAGTGAGCTCAAGGCCAGCCTGAACTGCATAGCGAGACCCTGTCTCAAAAAAGACAAAAAAAAAAAAAAGCAATTTCTTTGAAAGAGTCATATGAATGAGTGGTTAAAAACAAAATATCCATTTCCAAAATTTTACTTAAAATTTGCAAATATACAATCGTGTACAATTGTCGGTGAAAGAGACCCAGGATTGCATACTCTTGGCCCCTCTCGGCCACGTTGAAAAGGATGGGAGGGTCGTGGAGTGTGGCTGATATGATGGGTTCCTGTTCAACTTCTACCATTCTGAGTCAGATTTAATCAAAGTGGTTCAAGCCCAGCCAGCGCCAGCCCTAGATTTGGACTTCCTGAGCACATTCTAAGAGTATTCTTCAAGAATCAGTGATTTTCCTTTCCTGAGGGTTTTCCTTGTTGGTTTCAAAAGTTGAATGGGAACCACCCCACTGAATTCTCTCAGCAACCCCAGGAGGCACCAATAGTGTGATTGTTTCCATCTTGGAGCAAATGGAAGCACAGAGAAGCTAAGTGAGCCCTGAAGAGTTCACAGCAGCAAGTCCATGCAGAGACAGACAGGCTGCCGAGGTAGCCTGGCACCAGGCCTCGGCGCTCAGATACCGTGCTCTGCTTGTTTTTACTTCATAGTTAGATACAAGTCCCTCTACCATTTCTCATCTATTACACTGTTAGTTTTGCCTCACTCTTGTCTTTGTACTTTTACATTTTTATTAATTCTTCACTCAATTATAGCTTGCATTGTTTCAAATACTTAAAATGCATTTAAACAGAGGTCTTTGGGTTGTGGAGTTATTTTATTCCACAGAAATTTGCTAGCTCAATACACAGTCTGAATCTAGTATGTTCATTCTGTGGTCCCTCTTTACCCCAACCCCTTATAAAAAATGTAATAAAAACATATTTATTTATTTAATTGCTGTATTGAGGCCAGGGTCTGCAGGGTCTCATTATGTAGATGAGACTTGCAGTGATTCTCCTGTTTTCAGTCTCCCAAAGTGCTGAGATTACAGGTGCGCACCACCACACCCAGTCTCAATAGCTGCCTCAGCACACCCCTCGGGCTGGGTTGGTGGGGCCAGCTGGTGATAGAACCCTGGGCCACTGAGCTCTGCCTAAGCAGAATTAAACTATTTTGCCGGGAAGATCGCTCAGCAGAATAAGCGCTTGCCTGGCAAATGCTGTCGGGATGACAGCTGCAAGGCTGCTGCCTCCACCTCTGCAACTGTGGGGCAAGAGTCTGTGCATTGCAGCTACCTCAGCCACTACCATCACAAGCTGCACTGTGCCAGAGGCATGCCCACCCCAGGCCTGAGAGCCTGGGTGTGGTGAGGATCCCAGGCAGGAAGGGGGAAGGAGGAGGAAGATGAGGAGGAAAGGGAGGAGGCCCAGTGGTCTGGAGAATGGCCAGGAGGCAGGCGCAAAGCAAGCAGGGAGGTAGTGCAGGGGCAGAGACTGGCAGGCAGGGCGGTGCCAAGTGCAGCCCACACCTGGGCCTCGCTGCATCCGCGGGCATCCACAGCAGAGCTGTATTAGGCATGGAAACTTACCTGGAAAAAATTTAGAAGAACGCCGAATATTACTGTAGCAACAAAATATGTCAAAGTTGAGCATGTAAATATTTTGTGGAGTCAAACCCGAGGAAAAAAGCTTTTGAAGAAACACGAAAAGAACATGAAGAAAGGGAACACCAAATTAGAGAACAAACACTTCAACAAAGAAAACAGAAGTATGAAGAAGTTACTGAAAAATTTCAATGTGCCCATATTCCTCTTTCACAATGGAGGAGTGCAGTTTTTCACTAACTGGTTCCTCCATTAGAAGAGGCCCTCAGACAAATGGGAGAATCCAACTTGAATTCAGAAGGATGCCTTTCCTTTTTCTAGAGGCCAACAATAAACTGGGGTGCTCCGAGACTGGGCATAGTGGGGAGCCTGTAATCCCAGCTCTTGGCAGGCTGAAAACAGGAGGATAACTACAAATGTGATCTGTGTGGTGAGACCCTGTAGACTCTGTACTAAATACATAATAAATAAATAAGTAAATAAACTGAAGGAAACTCAGTAACTCCTACAAAATCAGCATTTAAGAAGTTTGCAAAGATTTTGTAATGAAGTTAAACAGATAACCGATTCTGAAACTCTTTTTAGTAACAATCAGTCTTGAGGTAGCAGAGCATGAAGAAATATATTTAACACTTAATGAGGAGCCTTCAACAACCCAGCAGAATTCTGTTTCTCTCCAATGTGCAAATCTGCAGTCAACTAATCACTTTGATGAAGACAAACTGTCCTTCTCTAAGACTCAACATATAAATAAGTGGCTTACCAATTTATATGCTCAAAATTCTCAGTCTACAATACCTTCAGCTATTTTAAGTAGATCTAATGTTTTGCCTTCATAATAATGCTGTAAGTAGATCACTTAGATAGAAATATTATAGGCAGACAGGGCCAGGCCCTCAAGGAGACAGCAAGACAAGATACCCCGCAACTGTGAGAGAATCGATACTCCTGATGTGGGCCAGACCTAAAGACCAAAGATCAAACAAATGCTTTCTTTCCTCCCTAAAGATAAGCACCTGGGATTGATAGACACCCGTCGGAAGTCAGGAAGGAGCATTAACCCAACCCCTACCAGATAAACTCCTGTTTTATATTCATGCCCACTTGCTCTGTGACTTGCTTTCTCATTTGGTCCTGGATTTAATCAATTTTACCTGAGCAGTTGTGCTTGTAACCTTTTTTAGCTGACCATAGTTTTATCCCACCTCATGTTCGAGTTTTCATACACTCCATCTTAGACCCGCTTCACCTCACGGTTTTGCTCCATAAAAATTCCTGAAAGGGCAGATGCCTGGACAACCCTCTTGGGTCCCCTCTGCCCCTCTCTCAGAAGCTTTCTCTTCCTCAATAAATACTCTGCTCTTAACTTCTGTTGTTCCTTTAATTCATTCTTTGGTTTTATTTATTTATTTATTTATTTATTTATTTATTTTTTAAAATTAGGTTACAGGGATTGTATTACTCTTTTTTTTTTTTTTAATAAATTTTAATTTTTATTTATTTATTTTATGGCTGGCTCAGCCTGCCCTGGTGGTAGGGCTGGCACAGCATGTGGTGCCGGGGATCGAACTGCAGTCCCTGCAGTTGCCTGAGCTTTCCTAAGCAGGCACTTTAGACCACTGAACCATCTCGCCGGCCCCCATTCTTTGCTTTTAGAGAATGCGAACTCATCCTAGGTATCTTTCAGTTTCAGAGTTTCATTCCCCAAACCAGGAGAACAAAATCAATCCACTTTAAGTAGAACTGTAGAAAAGAGCCACAAGTACTACTAATAACTCAGTAGCTTTGTATATAGTGCACCCATAGTTGCACTAAATAACAAACAAAACAAAACAAAAAATCCTTCTGAAATTAGCACTGTAAAGACAAATGACTTCACTTCCAGGGACTCAAAGGGGGAAGCTATTATTTACTAGGACCCCAACATTTAAATTCAACAAAGCCTGGGCCAGTCCAGGTTCTCAAACCTAGGCAGTAGCTACATTTCCAGACCAAGAGAAGACTATCAGTTAACTCAAAAAAATAGACGTATTTTGAGTTCCCTCTTCATTTGTACCAATGACAACACCTTTACTCTTGCCATCTAACAGAGAGCCAGCTAGCGAAGAACATTATACATACAAAAGCAATTGATCCAGTACAGTGTTCTGATACATTGAGTGAATTGTAAGATGTTATATGTGAAAAGGTAAAATACTTTGATTGTGAGAAAAAAAGTTTCCATATTTCTGACAGTTTTCAAGCTGTCCATACACCTCAAAATTCAGATTCAAAAGATAAAAACAAAAAAATAGCTGAGACATCAGCCTCATCGTGTAAGGTAACTTCTGATTATGAGTTTCTTAAGCACAAGAAAATGAAAAGCATTATTGACGAGAGAAAAGGTGTGAAGTTTCTTAAAAGTACTTTAAAGAAAGAATCTAACTACAAAGATGATTATCTTAAGGCACTATTTATAAAACAAAGCTTTAAATTCAGAAATCAAAATGCAGCAGCTATCAGAGGTAGTACTGAATTAACAAAGGAAAAAGAAAACGGCATAGAAATCCTAAAAGCTACTAAAAACAGAGGTGGTTTGATGAAACCACCAATATAGAAAACAATGCTCTATGGGGGGATAGCTCAGCAGCATAAGTGCCTGCCTGGCAAGTGCAAGGTCCCAAGCTCAATCCCTGGTACCCCATGCCATGCCAGTCACAGCTTACTAGGAGTCCAAAATGTGTAGTGAGATCCTATATTGGAAGAATAAAAAATAAAAAATAAACTTTTTAAAAGAAGAAAGCAGTGGTATAGACACTCACTTACTGAAGAATAGAAAGGAATGACTTAACAGTGGTCTCAATAATTCCATATTAAAAGTGGTGCTGGGCCCAGCGTGGTGGTGCATGCCTATAATCCCAGCACTCAGGAGGCTGAGAGGCAGGAGGATTGGTGTGAGTTCGAGACCAGCCTGGGCTACAATAGTGAGCTTAAGGCCAGCCTGAACTGCATAACAAGACCCTGTCTGCAAAAAAAAAAAAAAACCATGGTGCTATCAGCACTATAATTAATGGTCCTGATTGTACTATAAATTTTTCTGATAGAAAAAAGTCCGAAGGAGGCCTCTGAAAATTTCTCTGTATCAGGAAGATTTGGAACAGATCATGCGCCTATGAATTATTTTATAACATCAGATTGTAATATTACTAAGCAAGCCTGGCCAGTCTCCAAAGAAGAAAGTACAAGTTCATAAATAACAGTGACTCAGAAACTCAGAAAAAACAATCCACAGAGAAGTGGAAACTAAAATGCCTACCTGTTTTGAGGTGGAGTACCTGGAATCAAACTCAGGACCTTGTGCTTGCCAGGCAGGTGCTGTGCCACTAAGCTTTGTTTTCTTTTTTTGGGGAGGATGGGGAAGGGGGGTTCCTAGGAATTGACATCAAGACCTCACACTTGTAAGGTAAGTGCTGCACCACTCTGCCAAACCCCCGCCTCTGAACCGAAGTACTTAGAATAGGATCTGCAAAAATCTCTTCAGACTTGATGGATACAAACAGAGAATGCCCTGTCATTCAACCCCAGTTTACGAGCGAAGCCAATACCTTTATACAAGCTCACAAGCTCAGGGCAAACTAATCTTACCTCTTCCTCCTCCTAAACCTGTGTCAAATATTGAAAGGATTTTTTTTTTTTTTTTTTTTGGGCTGGCTCAGGCATTTCAATTCCTTAAGGGCAGGCCACATAAGGCTCCTGGAGCTGCAGATCAAACTCTGGTCCCCTGAGACTGATTGCATTTGCCCGAGCAGGCATTGAAACAAGTGAGCTAAGTTGCAGGCCCCTCAAATATTAAAAATACTAAGAATATTCAAGTATCTCAGTGTCAATCAGTAATGCCTCAAAATTCTCAAAACATTATTGTGTATGACTGCTTTAATTCAAAGATTCCCACAGAGCAGTTTCAGTCAGTGGAATTGAGAAAGCAGTCCTCCAGGCGCACATGCTTATTCTGACCCAGCCGCTATGATGCCGCCTTTTCCATCTTACTGTTCTTCTGAGTACCAAACTTTAGCAAAAGGGAACCATGTAAACAGTACTCACGTGGTTACCCAACAAGATGGGACAGTATGTTGCACCCAAAAAACCCCTATTTAAGAAGAAAATTATCAGTCTGTAACTATTAAAACTACTGTACAAAAATCCATTCCCTTGTGGAAAAGAGGGAATAATATCTGCTCCAAAATAAGAAGGCCACTTGTAAGAAGAAATGTGTGTCTTTGGATAGTTAAAATGTGTAGCTTTTAAATTTACCTTTTTTTTTTTTTTGTATTTAGTACAGAGTCTACAGGGTCTTCAGGGTCTCACTATGTAAATCAGACTTGCAGGCCTGTGTTCAGCTTCTCAAGAGCTGGGATTACAGGCACATGCCAACATGCCCAGTCTCAAGCGCCCGTCTCAGTGCGTCCAGGGGCAGCACTGGCCCAGCAAGCCCAGGGAAAGGTTTTCTTGTTGAGGAATGGGAATGTATACTGCATAGTTATTAGTATTAAATTATAAATTGTTGTATGTTATGAGTCGGTGCCGAAAGAAATGACAAGACCCGATGAATGTAGTTTCAGAGGTCTCATTGAGATTTGTCTCTCCAACTGAGCTCAGAGCCTCAGAAGTATCTCATTTTTACTGAGGGCTAGAAACAGGCTAAGGAATGTGTACAACTACTTTAACGAATACAGACTACAAATCAGCATATCTTTCATATTTGCCTAACACTAGCTTCACACAAATGCTAACTGCTAACACCTCAAGCAGGGGAGAAGACAACCATTAACATCCGCCAGCGAGGGATCAAAGAACAGGGCACCTGCAGAAGTAGCTGTTATTTACAGCCTTGAATCCCAACTTTCTGGGATTCCCAAGTAATAGACAGCAGCTGTCCCTGGGCTCTGTTTATTGCTCCCTGCTTCCTCGATATTAAGCTTTTGTCTCATCTCTATATTTCTACAGTAAATTAGCCATATAAAAATGATTCATTTCCTGATATAATTGCTGATGTTTTAAAAAGAATATCCCTAGGGGCCGAGGAGATAGCTCCGTGGCACAAGTGCCTGCCTAGGAAGTGCAAGGTCATAAGTTTGAACTTCGGTCCCACAATAAATAAATAAATAAATAAATAAATAAATAAATAAATAAATAGATAGCATGTCCCAACTTGGGCTCAATTGATTTTAGAAACTTTTGACAGCCTCAAAAGGGGAGTTTTTTACTTATGTACATTAACTACATTATAGTTCCTCTTCACTGAAAAATCCTCTCCAATTTAAACTGCATTATATGAAAATGCAGTGAACACACACATACAGTAGGGAGCACATGGTATAAACATCCTCTAATGGGAGAAAGGGGAAGAGACTCAAGGATGGAATCATATATACACATATATACATATACACACATACACATGTGCACGTGCATGCACACACACACACACAGAAATATATATTGTAAGGGTGTATGTTTCAGTTGCCATTTAATCTTGCCTGGATTCTCTCCTCATTTTGTTTCAGAAACACTTTATTAAATTACTTATTTAAATAGTGTCCTGATAGATTTCTTCATCTGAGAAGTGTGTATTCATCTCAGATGCCATGTTTGGATCAGGTCTTTGAATTTGGGGGTCTCATTTTTTAAAATTCTTCATATGCTCTGGATATAAGTCTTTGAGGAACAACTGGCTGTAATTTTTTCTCCCATTCTGTGGGTTGTCTTTTCACTCTGTTGTAGATTTCTTTTGTTTTACAAAAGCTTTTTAGTAAGGTGAGTTCCCATTTGTTGATTCTTTATAGTATTTTCTGTGTAGTCTGGTGCTTGCTCTGATATTCCACTCTTTTTTCCTTTCACATAGCTTTGAATGCTAATAATCAGAAACCCTAGGTTGAAGCTGGTAGGTTCTCCAAAGTTTCTTATGTAACTGTATTGCCTAACCTTAACCTCCCATTCTTAGAATTTGATATGACAGACAGTTGCTAATTCGTGTCACTGAATGTTTAATTCTCCTTCTGAAAGCTTAAAGATGCATTGTTATTATTAATCAGTCTTTCACTATTAAGCTTAAATGGCCAATTGGGGAAAACAGTTCTTAGTCTTCCACCACTGATTAAGACTGGGGTGGCAGGTGTTAGGGATAATATTCATTTAGCCTTCTGAGCATTCTGGGCAGACTTAGAGACCTTGCCAGCTCCAGAATGCCTTCTTGTCCATAGCTCTGGTGATAGTCACAGCAACTATCTGTTTCATATCACGAACAGTGAAATGACCCAGAGGTGGGTAGTCAGAGAAGCTCTCGAAACACGTGGGCTTGCCTGGAACCATGTCAACAATGGCAGTATCATCAAATTTCAAAAACTTGGCCCCATCTTCCAGCTTCTTACCAGACCAGTGACCAATCTTTACCTTCAGCTCAGCAAACTTGAGAGCAATGGGAGCTGTGTGACAATCCAGTACATAGACATAGCCACACTGATCTGGCTAGAATGGTTCAGAATAATCACCTGAGCAGTGAAACTAACTGCTTCCATTGGTGGGTTGTTTTTGCTGTCACCAGCAATATTGCCACGCTGGACATCTTTGACAGATATGTTCTTGCCGTGGAAGCCCACATTGACCCCAGGAAGAGCTTCACTCAAAGTTTCATGGTGCATTTCAACAGACTTGACTTCAGTTGTGATGTTGACTGAAGCAAAGGTGACCACTATGCCAGGTTTGAGAATACCAGCCTCCACTTTGCCCACGGGGATGGTACTAATACCACCAATTTTGTAGACATCCTGGAGGGGTAGCTGCAAAGGCTTGTCAGTTGGGCAAGTGGGTAGAAGAATGCAATCCAAAGCTTCAAGCAGTGTGGTCCCTCTGGCATTGCCATTTTTATGAGTGACCTTCCATCCTTTGAACTAAGGCATATCAGCACTTGGCTCTAGCATGTTGTCACCATTCCAACCAGAAATTGGCATGAAAAGCTACAGTGTCAGGGTTGTAGCTGATTTTCTTAATGTAGGTGCTAACTTCCTTAAAAATTTTCCCCTGTCTCTTATGGCTGTAGGGTGGCTCCATGGAATCCATTTTGTTAGCACCAACAATTTCATACCAAGTGTGTAAGCCAGAAGGGCACGCTCACGGGTCTGCCCATTCTTGGAGATACCAGATTTAAATTCAACAACACCAGCAACAATAATCAGGGCAGCACAATCAGCCTGAGATGTGCCTGTAATCATGTTTTTGATGAAATCTGTCCCGGGGCATCAGTGATGGTCACATAATACATGATAATCACATTTGCTGGTCTGAAATTTCCACAGTAGATGTCAATGGTGAAACCACGCTCACACTCAATTTTCAGCTTGTCCAAGACCCATGCATACTTGAAGGAGCCCTTCCCCATCTCAGCAGCCTCCTTCTCAAATTTTTTGTTCTTTAGTCACTGCATTTGTAGATCAGATGCCTAGTGGTGGTGGACTTGTCAGAGTCCACATGTCCGATGATGATAATATTAATGTTAGTCTTTTCCTTTCCCATGTTGGCTTTGAGTTAGTGGTGGTTTTCACTACACTTGTAAACTGGTAGTCCTCTACACCTAATCTATCCCAGACACCTAAATCTCCAATAATAAAAGATAACTGTCAATTCATAAATAAATATTTTCAGGTCAGGATAACATCGATAATGCATAACCCAGCTAACAGCTCTTGTTGAGAAGAAAAAACTCATAATAAATAAAAACAACATCATTCAAATACAGGATAGATTCTTACACTGAGCTGTAATCTCACTATTGTGTTAAAAGATACTGGCTAGTTTGATACTGACTAAAAGAGAAGAGGAAACATAAAGTGGCCAGCCCCAAATAATGCCCAGTGGCTTTGTGGAGTCAAAGACTATGGTCTCGGTTGCCTCTAAAATAGATTTTAAAGCTGCCAGCGCCAGGCCTGCCAGGTGAGGGACCTCTGGCCCACTGCCAGTGCAGCCTACCACCATCAAACAGCGCCCTAGGCCCGCCAGCCAGCGCAGGCCTGCCACATGAGACCTCCTCTGGCCCGCCACCAGTGCAGGCTATCACCCAGTGCCAGACCCATCAGGTGAGTGAGACCACCACCTCCCCTGGCCTACAAGCAGCTCAGCCGACCCAGCAGCCTGGACTGAAGGAACAACCCGCGGGCACACAGTCCTGCATCAAAGATCACAGCCACTCAGAATGATACAGACAAGGACCAAAATGCAATCTCAGGTCCCAAGCCCACCTGAAACAAACACAGGAGTCACTAGCATACAAGAAATTGGGAATCGTGCAGCCGAAATCTCTGAATTCGTGGTGTACCACCACGCCCAGCTGATTTTATCTATTAAGATAATACGCTCCTTATATGAACACATATTAGAAAAGATAAAATCTGGAGTTGGCAGATTCAAAAGCTTAGGGAACTAACTGGGTAGATTGCATAAATGTTTTACTGTTAGAGGAGAGTCAAGAAGCATGTGACTATTTTGATGGCAAGGCATACAGTCAAATGACAATGAATTATGAGAAAAGCATTATCCACTTTGACAGTGAGCTCATCTCAGTGGCAAGCTGCATATCATCTCTAACCTCTGTCCTCAAGGACTTACCTGATAGTGCTCCAGTTTATGTCCAGACCTTTGATATTAAAGGGTAGTAGCAATTCTTTGAAGTGACTCGATACAACTGCTAGCAAGGATTTGCTCCTATGCTTTTGCATTCTCTTTAGTATACTTGCCCTAAATTTGTGTGGCTTAAATTTATTTTGTGTTATTTGATGCCAAACATGTATCATTACTTTAAAATCAAAATACAGTTTGAGTGTGTGTGTGTGTGTGTGTGTATGTGTATGTGTGTGTTGTGTGTGTAACATACTTTCCTGCATCACTTTCATCCCAGAACAGTATTTTTTTTCACAGCAGGGCATTGAATTAATCTTAACCTTTGCCAGATGTCTAAGTCCATGTACTCAAGAAGAGATCTGTACAGTCTCCCCTATGACCACAGTTTTTATTCAAGCTCTACATCTGCCTCGCTAGATCCTTTCAGCTTGTGTCTTGCTATTACCCAACAGTAATGTCATCGTGGAAAGCAAACATAACCTGTTTGTTAACCTATGCTTGCTTGTATAAGAGCTGCAAATGCTCAGGTTTAAAGATATGATCCAGATGCCAGTAATTGTACTGGGGGCTGTTACCAGAGGACCAGCCCTTTCTGTGGAGGAATAAAACTCATTAGAAACATCATGACTATATAGCTTGAGCAATAAATAAAAATTGTTAAGCTTTATTCTTCAGTGAAAACTGACTCACTAGAAATTTTTCAACAAATTTCCTAAATAATCTGTAGCTTAGCTTGCCCATCTGTGGAATGTCTTCTCTGGATTTCAGAGTTATAACAATCATATTGATATAGTGGCAATTAATGATCCATCCCAGGATCACAATGAATAACCAAGGACATGAAAAAATGAGGAAGAAACATATAAAATCTCCCCTAGAAGAGGCTCAGTTTCCCTTCTAGCTTGCCTTCCTGGCTAAGTTTGCTATGATGATACAAAAGACAATGAGCTTTTGGGAGATAGATTCCAGGTTCCTGTGCACAGTGAACAAGCCCTGGACATTATACACATAATGATGGGGAAAAGCAGCTAAATTTAATGAAATTAAAGGGGAAAAATGTGCTTGGAACAAGCAGATACATGCTAGTAGAAAAAGAAAAATGGCATGGTTGGGGTTAAGAATGTCATGAGGTGAAAGGAAGTACAGAACAAGTGGAATAAGATAGACTTTAGGATTTGAAAATGTGCACTCTGTCTAGGCCACCTCTCACTGGATCTTTCAGAATATGATTGACAATACAATTGACAGGCTGCTGAGTCATCTCAGTTATCTTTGATGAGTCATCTCAGCCTGCTATGTAAGTCCTTTCTCAGAATTCACTTAGCCATAACTACATGCATGACATGCAGTCTATGTATATGGACCATTCATGAGTTCTAAGTGAGGAAACATTGTTGTAGTGTTGTGGAACCAGAACTGAACCAAATGGAAAACAGCCTGCACCAAGGACTTGGGAGATAACCAACTATTACATCAGACGGCTGAGGGGGCAATTGTTTCCTAAGCATCATCCCAGAGCCAGCTTTGGGCTTTTTTATATAAGTTTTACAAGCAGAAGATACAAAAACTTAAAAGAGTGGTGAATTTTTACTGGGTAGCATCAGCCATCAGCCACTATCATTCGACAGAAAGTCCTTGATATAAGTGAGTAATAGTGTAATAGGACAGGGTAGGAAGCCAAATATGATCAGACTGAGCTGTATCAGGTTGTCTTTGGTGTAGTCGGTCGAGGCCCAGTGATTCTAACAGATGAGCTACATGGTGGGCTGCATGATCTTATTTTGTCCTAATATAGTGTCAGACTACTGATGGATGGTTAATTTTTAAAATTTCCATCACATTGCCCTGCTTTTGAGGATCAGAAGGAAGATTTTTCTTCTTTTAATGGGAGGAAGAAGACAGCAAAAGCAGCAGTAATGAAATGGAATATTGGCTTAATGGTATCCCTTAGGTGTCACAGACTGATCATGCCCATGGTTCCCCAAATGAGCATATGGTGAAGATTAAATAAAAAGAGGCAAATGGAATGAGTTTAGGGCTCCAAGGGGATCAAAGCCCTCTCACAGAAAACAGAATTCAAGATTCTTTTTTTTTGTCTTTTTGAGACAGGGTCTCACTATGCAGTTCCAGCTGACCTTAAGCTCACTTTTGTAGCCCAGGTTGGTCTTGAACTTGCACTGATCCTCCTGCCTCAGCCTCCCAAGTGCTGGGATTACAGGCGTGCACCACCATACCAGCTAGAATTCAAGATTCTTAGGGCTAAGACCAAGACCCTCTCTGAGTGGCCCATATTTATTTAGTTATCAGAACAAGGGAGAAGAATACTCAAGAATAGCAGAACCACTTGAGGATTTCTCTAGGTAAGGTATTAAGTTAATCTCCCCAGGAGTGATGTGCCTGAGGCTATAGCCTTTCCGTAGTTGAGGCTGGATCCAAGAGTTCATGGCTCTTATCTTTTCTTAACCTTTCACCCACATTGTGGGTTAACATTTATGCACTCTCCTGCTGTTCTGTTTGTTCTCTCTTTTTTTTTTTTTATATCCACTGTTTTTCTCAGTGGGTTTTAATGGTTAGCTACATGGAAGGGGGCAAGAGGGTGAGTTTATCTGCAGTTTAAGTGAATTTAAGTGACTATTGTTAAAATGGGGTCATAGAAAGCAAATGGGTCCCTCTTACCACATCACTTAGACAAGTCAGCTACTGGTTACTGCCTCTTTGGTCTTCAGTGCAATATTCTGTAAGTGTGTGAAGTCATTTTTATATTTTTATTTTTCAAATTTATGAAGAAATGGAGAAGGATGGGAACAGGAGCAGAGAGAGACAGAGACAGAGACAGAGAGAGACAGAAAGAGACAGAGAAAGACAGAGAGATAGCGAGACAGAGACAGAGAAACAGAAAGGGACAGAAACAGAGAGACAGAGACAGAAAGAGACAGAGAGAGTGTGAGAGAGAAAGAGAGAGACAAAGGCCGAGAGACAGACAGAGACAGAAAGAGACAGAGAGAGTGAGAGAGAGACAAAGACAGAGAGACAGAGAGAGAGTGAGAGAGGGAGAGAGAGCACTAGAGAGCAAGAGAACTGGAAACAGGAAGAGTGGAGTAGTAGCCAATTGTTTTACTTCTCATCTTTGCTTATGTTTGAAGGGAAATCCTATTTAACTTGTGCTATTCAGTTGCAATGGCAACATTTTTTCACTTGTCTGATCACAGGCAGATTCTCATTCTGAAGCACTATCATTATTTTAAAAGAAGGACAAAATATTTGGTAATTCCTTCAACCCCAGCCCACATTCTAGCTACTCTAAATCTAGAGCATCAAGTTAGGTTTTTTCCTGAAAAAAAGGAAAATAAAAGACTTTACATGCACCATACAGTGGAAATATTAAATCAGTCAAACTACCAAGAGAAACTGTTGGCATACAGTCTTAAAATTAATCCTATTAAAATTTCCCTTGTCAGAAAATATATTTCATACAAAATATTTTTTTCTTCCTTGAAGTTAACTACCTTACATATTATGTGAAAAATTATCTAAAATACCTACTACATCTTTTTTAAAAGTTGAAATTTCAGCAACTTTTGTTGACCATCTTTTAGAAGCTCTATCTTGCTGTTTTACAGGGCACAACACAGCAGCTAATTGGCCAATGTATTCTACATTATTAATTTGAACTTTTATTGAAATAGCTACAGCATCTAAAGAGTTAAGGCAAAGTGGAATTATAGAAAAGGGTAATACACTTCACATTTGTTATGGTTTATGTCTAGTTGTCCCCAAAGTCTCATGCAATCATGGGGCAGGGACTTCTAGAGTTTGAGACTTGAGTCATGATCCACTGGGATTATCTGTTTTAGTATGGATGAGATTATGGGTCTGAGTCCTTCTGGGATTATGGGTGTGACCTAAGGCAGATAGGTTGAGGCAGAGAGCCTGAATGTAATATAAAGAGAAACAGAGAGACAGATGCTGGCTGTTGCTCTCTGTGCCCTTGTTGTTCCGTTGCCTCTGTCACCATTTTGTTGCTGTTCTGCCACCATGAACTGGATGCTGTCTGCCCTGTTCCACTCAACCTTGGGCCAGCCGAATATGGACTGAAACCTCCAGCAACTGTGAGCTAAATAAACCCTTCCTTCCTTCATTTTGAGTGTGAGTATTTGTCCCAGCAACAAGTAAAAAGTAACTAAGAGAACATTGCATTGAAAGAAAAGTGGAAAGCTAAGAAAAGACACTGAAGGCCACACTGAATTGTAGCAATATTCGCACAGCAAGGATAGAGCGACACGGCTAAAGTTGAACAATTTCACCTTCAAAAAGCCCATTTCATTCATCTGAAAAAAAAAAATAGAATTTCACATTTTTTTGCATCAGAACATTTGACATAAGAAAAATCCGGTATTTTTCTTAAAGTTAGGAAGAACAACTAGACGAATTTAGGTTTTACGTGCCTTTTAGAACTTAAAGCAAACAATGTTTTAGTCGATTTCTTTATAATGTTTCCAAGAACCTGTGCAATACTATCAATCATGTCCTAAAACACTTGAATGGAAGAATCCATGATTGCTCAGCTTTCATGCCCATCCCCTGTGCACATTGCAGCTTCTCATGAGGTTGAAAGGTATGCAGAGAACGGTCGTGAGAAGTTTCTGCAGGCACCTCCTGCTAAGTACTTTCTTCCTGAGCAGGAACAACTGTTGTCTGAATGTGTGTGCACTGTGGCAAGCTGGCGATGCGGCAGGTATGTACACTGCAGGCTGCCTAGTAAAAGACGACTGAACTCCTGAGCCAGAGGTCTGGTCACAGACAGGCTGCAGTGGCACGCTGTGCTCCTTTGAGGCAGCGCACGAGTGTACTGTAGGATGTAGAGTTGAGGTTGCATACAGGAAGGACTTTGCACCTGGTAGGCAGATGCAAAGATATAATATACAATGTAAAAGAAAGCTGAGTCATCATGCACTTCGCAGGAATATTATGCAGTAAAAATAAAATCCAATTTGTATAGCAGCTGTTGTCCGATGTCCTGCCTTCTATCTAGATATACTGCAAAAGCCTGACGTGCTCATGTGTCCAGCTTTCAGGAGGTGGCTGGATCACGGGGGTGTGATGCTGTGACCAAGGATGCATGGTACTGAGTTAATACACTAATTGGTCTAGCATAGCATAGTGTGGATGAATGGATTTGGTGAAAACAGAAGCCCCACCCTGGGTGTGGGGCAACAACAGGCTTGGAGCCTGCATGGAATAAAAAAGAAAAAGGAGGTTTGCGACGTCCCTGCCTTCCTGCCCACCTTGCCAAGGGCTGTTTCTCCTTTGCCACCTTCCTACCATGCTGCCCTTCCTTGAAGCCTGCCGTGCACTAAAACCTCTACAAACTGTGAGCTAAAATAAACCTTTCTTCCTTATTTTACCCTAGCAACAAGAAAGTAACTAAAATATTGGGTCATAAGCAAATGTCATGTCGGCTTCTGCCTCTTTATGCTGTGGTCTTCCATGACGGTACCTTTTTTTTTTTTTTTTTTGCCTTCTCTCTTGTCTTCTGTCCTGTGTCTGCAAACTTGCACAGCAAGAATTCTTTGGGAACAGAAACTCCTGATGGTGTCTTAATGAATTTCCCATTAAAATGACCAATTCCAGCTTCACATTTTTCTGTTGATTCTATCATGGCAAAACCAACACCATGGCTTATACCACTGGGATTGTGTGGTATTTTTGAAAAAAAAAATCTTGCCCAAAGTGTTGGAGAACATTTTCAAGTTCTTGCTCATGCATCAACAGTGAAAAACTAGAAATAAAGTTGGTAGGAATTGGTTCTTGCTTTGCCATCTGGCTTTGAATCCCAGTAGCCTTTAAAGCCGATACAGCTTTCTGAGCCAACACAGAGCTGTCGATATTGACAAAGCCATAACCTTTGCTTTGTTTGTTGTCTTGCCCAAGATTACCTTGGTGGAGGTTATTTTCCCATAAGATTGGCAGAGTGTCACTAGGCCTTCTGCGGTGCTGTTAGCTGACAGGCCTCTGCTGTGCAGGTTAATTTCGGTTAGTTAATCCCATTCTGAGAGGCTCCTGCTTCATCTGTTATGATTGCTGGTAGTGCTAGAGTGACAGGGGCCATGGGGTTCAATGGGTCCAAAGAAGTTTCAGGAATTTCAGCTCATGATCAGCAGGCTCCAATGCAGAAATGACATGATGGACGAGCCTGCCATGGAGGACAGCAGCTTTATGTCATGGCAGTCAGGACCAAAAGCCAAAGATAATTTCTTTTTAAAACAAACAAACAAAAAAAAAGGGCACTACACGTAGCAGTGGCCCCGCCCCAGGCTTGCTGTACCGGCCACTGAGACCAGTGTAGTGGTGCACGCCTCTAATTTCAGTGCTGGGGAGTCTGAAAACAAGATCCCTGCAAGTCTGAGCTAGGTAGTGAGACCTTGTACCAAATACATAAAAGAAAAAAAATTTAAGGGCTGGAATTTAACTCACAGTGTTGGAGTACTTGCATATGCGGGGCCCTGATTCAATCCCCAGTAGCACATACAAACATTGCATACCTATATAATTTTAATTGAAATAATTATATATTCTATGAGGTATAGTGAAATATTTAAATAAATATATACAGCGTATAATGATCAGATTAAGGTAATTGGTTTATCCATCATCTTAAATATTTATCTTCTGTTTGGGGAACATTTTCACTCTTTTCTTATAGCTATTTAAAATATTCAATGAACTGTCATCGTCGTGGGTACCCTAACATCCTAGAGAACATTAGAAGTTCATGCAGCTGTACTCCTGGGCCCTTTCACTGTCCTCTCTCCACGCCCTCTCTCCTGCTCATCTTCCTTGGTCTTTGTGATAACTATTCCACTCTGCTTCTACAAAGCTTTGTTACCTTTCACATTTAAGTAAAAACATGCAGTATTTGCCTTTCTGTGCCTGATCTAAACAAAAAAAACTCTAGAAATGCTTATTAGTACATGTTTGCAGTACATAATGATTACATTCATTATGTGGACCTGATACATGCACGTAACACATCTTAATTCTTTTTACTTCTCCTTCCTCTTCTTCCTCCAGCACACCATTCCTTGTGTCTTAGTTACTCTTCTCTTGTTGCTGGGACAAATATTCAACACCCAAAATGAAGGAAAGAAAGCTTTATTTAGCTCACAGTTACTGGAGGTTTCAGTCCATACTTGGCCAGCTCTAAGGCAGACTGGCACACAGCAGAGAGCAACAGTTCATGATGGCGCAACAATTGCAACAGAGGTAACAAAAGAGTCTATTTCTCTTCTCTCTTATATTACATTCAGGCTCTCTGCCTCAGGCCATACCCATAATCCCAGCAGTACTAAAATCCATAATCCTAACAGTACTAAAACACATAATCCCAGTGGATCACAAGTTAGTCTCAAACTCTAGAAGTTCCCACCCCATGACTACATGAGGCTTTGGGTGGACAACTAGACACAAACCATAACACCTTGGTTTCCTGATTTATTTTACTTTACATAATGAACTCCAGGCTCACCCGTGTTGTTGTAAACCACAGGATTTCATTTGCTTTTATGGCTGAATTATATTCTATTTTATGTATGTTCCATCTTTTCTTTATTCATTCATACACCAGTGGATACCTACACTGATCCTGCATCTTGACTACTATGAGAGAGTTGTAATAACCAGTGGAACGTACATAACCTTTTGGCATACTGACTTCCTTTCCTTTGTATACTTACCCAGTAATGGAATTCTGGACCATGTGGTAGTTCTATTTTTATTTGTAGTTTTTTGAGAGTCCTCCATACTGTTTTCCATTAGGGCTGTACTAACTGATGTTTCTATTAGCAATATGTAAGATGTCTCTTATTTCTACATATAGTATTAGCCAGCACAAAAGTGCATTCTTAATGCTTCTAGCCTTCTCCTTTTGTCTTTCTTCTGGTGCAAGTCAACTCCATTCTTCAATGTGCTCAGATCAAATCCCTTCCTTTACTCTTCTATTTCTTACACATGCCATTGTAATTAATCCTTTCAGATCTACCTATTCAGTATATCTACTCCCCACTCTACTGCTAGCTTTCTAGGTTCCTATTATCTCCTGCCCAAGCTACTGTTAATAATCTGCTAATTGAATTCTCTTCTACCCCATCTTCCTCCATATAGTCTTTTCATATAGCAACCAGAGTAAGACTTTTATATTTGCTACCAGATTTGCTGACCTGGACTCTCTCAGGAGTTCTTTTTAGCTGTATTTTATTACGTTTTTTGTACCAAGGATCAAACTCAGGACCTTGGACTGCCAGTCAGGTGCTTATGCCACTGAACAAGCTCCTTGATCCTTTCGCGGTACTTTAGATAACAGACTAGTGTGTCAATGGTCATCTTATTTATACATAGCTTTAGTATGTACTTTAAGACCCGAGTAGGAAAACTACTGTACAAAATCAGCACGGCTCCATCATGTGATGCTTTTATTTTTGTGTTAGCATTGATCACTATCTGGCAGTTACTTTGTTTTTTCTTTTAAAATATAAGCTCCATGAGATTAAGAGCCTCTAAGTCCAGTTCTATAATGAATGTTTTGCACATAGCAATATTACTGAGGAACAACCTAAGTAACACTCAAGCTTCACTTGCTTGACTACATTTAAAAAATCACTAATTTTGGAAGGCACATAGCTAGCTGATACATTATTAGTCTTCCACTAGCTTTGCTGTAGATGCTACCTCTGACTAAAGCCACCCAATGACTTAGAAATTATTCTCCAGCTAATTCAATCTCTCTCTGCCTGTAGCGTGTGGGGAGGGTAGCATTCACTATCTTCTGTTCTTTAGGGAAAAGAGCTTTTTGTATTCTAATAATTAAGTACAGAATTAACTATTTCTGGGGACACAAACCCAAAGGAAATGAAACACAACTTTCTTTTTACCAACTTTTCTTTCAATGTACAACAACCACAACGACTAATTGGTAACCTAAAGAACACAACAGCTGGAACCTCAGAAAGCCAGACCACTGATTTGTACCCACCCTGGTACCCGCTCCTCTGCTAGATCTGCCCGTAATGCCCTATTGCAGCCTTGCATTTGCAGCCTCTGTGCAAGGGGGTCTTTGTAGGATAGCCTCATCCTCTTTGGGTTGCTAGCTTCATGAAGAAATCTTTTCCTTTGCCCTAATAACTTGTCTTGAGGTCACTCACTGGTCTTCTGGAGTGATAAGCCATGAGCTTGGGCTGATCATTACAACAGAGGACTGACTCAGTATCCTGGAATGACTTGGCACAGAATTCACCTCATTAAAAGTGCTTTGATTTTTTTTTTTTTTAATGAGTAAATCAATCTGAAGTCATCTTACTTTACAGGGAGATAAGATGGGGTGGGATGGAGTGGAGGTGAAAGTGCACCTCTGAAATGAATTTACCAAAGAGGAAAGCACTACCAGTCACCTAAATGGAAATATCATTTGATGACATTACCCAGAGAATAACATAGCTATAGTCTCAGTAATGGTAAGTAGGATCTACTAATAGGGTTACTGAGAATGTTAAATAAAAATCCAATTAACTACATTAATAAATGCAGCTCCTTTGTTATCATATTTATGTTAGTGGCACATGGCATCGTAAATTCACTGAAAGCTGGTAATGAATCAAGCTGACCTTAGCACATTGCTTTCCTCTGGTCTCATGATTCGCCTGAGATAGCCTCCGCAGCGTAAGCTCTGGGGATTTTCACTCAGTGCCACTATGGGGTTCCCGACTTTGGCCTTCAGCTGGTAAGGAATAGATAACTAGAGTTCAGGGTATAAATCTAATGTATTGGGGGCCGACAAGATGGTTCAGCGGTCTAAAGCGCCTGCTTAGGAAAGCTTGGGCAACCGCAGGGACCGAGGTTCGATCCCCGGCACCACATGATGCGCCAGCCCCACAACCAGGGCAGGCTGAGCCAGCCGTAATACAAAAATAAAAATAAATAAATAAGTCGAATGTATCACTAATGTAAAAGGTATCGGGCACACGAATTGTGGGAGGGTTGGAAAAGTTTCTCAGGTACACCGTTCCAGGTCAGGGCAGTCGGTGTTGGATAAAGAACAAAAGCGCGGGACGCCCAAGCTGAGGGCCCGAGGAGCGTTCCCGCGAGCTCAGGCGAGCCGAGCACGGCGCGGCGCCGCAGGGACTCCGGGTCCCGCAGTGCCCCGCCCGCGGGCGCCCACATCCGCGCACGCGCGCCCCTGGCGGCGGCTCAGCGCCCGGCTCCTCCGCCGCGGCCGCGGTAAGCGAGCGGAAAGCGCGGGGCCGCGGGGCCACGGGGCGGAGCCTCTCGCAGGCCGATGGAGGGCGACCGGGCCGGCTTTCTGCAGGCCCTCCAGGCTCAGGGCAGCCCCGCGGTGCGGTGGCGGGTGCAGGAGCAGGACCTGCAGCAGTGGGGCCTGACGGGTGAGTGTGGCCCCGGACTCCGGCCAGCCAGGAAGGCCCCGACGCGGACCGGGCTGTGGCGCCGGCGGAAGGGCGCACGAGGCCGCCGCGGGGACGGCGCGGCTTGCGGCGGAGCCGGGCCGGGGCCGCGCGGAGCGGACTCGGGAACGGCGGGACCCCGGAGCCGGCGCCAGCGTTCACACTGGCGTTCCGGGTCTCCGCGACCCGCCGCGCGCTTCCGTCGACGCCCGCGGGCCCTCGGGCAAGTCGCTTTGCACTTGGGCGGCCGGCTTGGCTCCGCGGTGCGCCTGCGCAGTCAGGGCCCCTCCGCCTCCCACTCCGCCTCCGCCTCCGCCTCCCACTCCGCCTCCCACTCGGCAGCCGTCGGCGTTGGCGCTCCGGGCGTCTGCGGAGCCGCCTCCCGCGGCCGCCACTCCGGGGTGTTCTGGAAATGCCGCTGACACGTGCGCTGGGGTGCAGGGTGGGAACGCGCTGGGCGTGGTGGCGCCCTCCAGCCCTGGAGAGGCGGAAGCCAGAGGATCGGTGCACGTGCGAGACCAGCTTGGGCTGCGAAGGGAGCTCAGGACCAGCCTGAAGTGCTTCTGGGCTGTCGAAAGAGTGCTCTAAAAAGTAACAGCAAGTCCTCATTTAGCAGGGTTTGGGTATCCTTGGAAGGAAAGCAAGGCGGTTGATTTCCCCTAGAAGAGATGCCCGTGAGCAAAGAAGGTGCAGAGGGGAGACGGAGGCCTGTCCCATACCGGGACCCTGAGTCAGGAGTCACGTGTCTGTGTCTGAAGGCTTGTGCATTCCGAGTAAGTGTGGCCTTGTGGACTAGCCTTTGATGTAGGACCGTCTTGGTGAAAGTGTACTTAGTTTAGAGAGGCCGCCAGTTGTGAGTGCTGCAGTTTCCTCATTGCCGGGGCTGTAAGCCTGGGCTGCCACACCTGGCTAAAGTGTGTTGTGGTTTGGGGCTGTGCAAGAGGAAGCAGTGTAATACAGGACAGTTAGCCATAAGGTTGTTTCATGAGAGTCACCCAAACAAAGGGAGTGCAGGAAATCTGTCCACACAGAGACCAAAGAGCCCACCCTAGGGCCTGGATCCCGTGATAATGAGTCCAGCTGAAGACGTGGAGTCTTAATGCTGCTCTTACCAGCAGTCCAGCTGGAGGCCTAGAGCCGAAGACAGCGTCCTGGTCCTAGAGGCTTTCTTGGTGAGCCAGTTCTGTGGTACAGACTTAGCAGTTGTTGGTGAAGCTAAACCTGGAGAGAAATTTTCCAGCCCATTGCACACTTTTGTGATGACCTAATTCCTTACTTTAAGTCCTATCCGAGGTTTTGTAGTTGACTCCTAAGGGTTCTGTTAGTTTTGTGGATATATTTTGAATCTGATAGGTCAGGATTCAAAGTTTCCCAAGCACCCTGCCCCCAAACTCTCTCCCCCTTGACCCCATGCAGAGCCAAACCACAGAACAATCGGGCTTGACTTTGACCTGGGCGAGCAACCACAGGGAGCCCTGCCCAGATTAGCTCTCCCTCAGCTGTTCCGGCTCAGAGGCAACCTCCCCACAAAACTTAAAAACCCTGTACTTTGTCTTGTTCGCTACTGTCTTGGTCCTCTAGATATCCAGCCTGCTTGCTAGCAGCCCGGAGTAAATTTCTGTCGGAATGCCTGGTCTGGTTGATTGTGCGGGTTCATATCTAGCTATCATTTTTTTTTAAACAAACTTTTATTAATATAGATTGACATTCAATTATAAGAAGCAATACAGAGAGATCTATAACTTCTGTTCAGTTTTCTCCATGACAGAATAGTAACATCTTGCAAAAATACAGTAGGTTTCCAACTCCAGTGTTGACACTGATACTTTTAAAATCCAAAACATTTCCATGACTACAAAACTATCCGTCCAATTGCCCTTTGATAGCTATACTCACTTGTTTTCTACCCAAATATTTCTTTAACACCTGGAGGCTACCCATTTTCCCTATTTTTATAGTTTTGTCATTTTTGAAAATGGTATGTAACTTATAGGGATTGATGTTTTTCACTTAAACCATAATTCTCCGGGGATTCATTCTGGTTGTTGGCTATATCAACAGTTTTTTTCTTTTTTTGGTAAGTAATATTCCATAGTGTGGATGTACATGTGTTTGTTTATCATTCACCTTCTGAGAATGAACAGCCTTCATTTCTCTGTGATAGATGGATCAAATGGTAGTTGTATGTTTAATTTTTAAAGAAACCGCCAGGCTGTTGCTAGGATGGCTGTACCATTTTACATTCCCGCCTGCAGTGTATAAGTGATCCAGTTTCTGCAACCTTCCCAATGTTTGGCTAATAATGGTAACTCACTGTAATTTTAATACATTTCTCCATTGGCTAATGATGTTAAAACCTCTTTGACATATATAATCTCTGCTTTTTTTTTTTTGCTCATTTTTAAACAATTGTTTTACTGTTTTTCTTGTAGGTTTCTGAGAGATATTAGGATTTTCCTCAGTTATATGGTTTGTAAAAGGATTAAATTTTGGCTAAAATTCATCAGTTAGCTAATTTTTCCATATATATTTTTGGAGCCAGGGTTTTACTATGTAGGTCCCGCTCGCTTTGAATTTACTCTGTAGCCCAAGCTGGCCTTAGCTCATGGGTGATCCTTGTGACCCAACCTTCTGAGGCTGGGATTACAGGGATGGGCCACCATATAGTCAGTTTTTCCTGTTATAGAGAGTAAGGTTTTGTTGGGAGTTAGGTGTAGCAATGCACTAGCTCTTTCTAAATATATCTATAACATATGTAACACTTTTTTGAGGGGGGGACTAGCAAAGATCATCAAACTTGTATAAGGTAACATGGTATGGAATGTTGTGCCTAGGTGCAAGCAGGCAGAGTGCAATAAGACCATCTTCCCTGAACAAAGGAATGGAAAGAAGATCTCAGTAAACATCTTTGGTCAAAGCTCTTTGGCAGTTTCTGGTGGCAGAGTCCTTGAAGCATCTAGTGTGGATTCTTGAGTCCATTTCCATATGTCCCAGGGACTGACCTGTCCTACCTCCTTTTTTATGCTTGCCATGTACTCAGCTGAGTTCCCTGCAGAGGGTACTGCTTTTGCTTCTGCTGGCAAGCAGATTGGAGGCCAGGAGAGTCTGTGTGTGTGTGTGTGTGTGTGTGTGTGTGTGTGTTACTAGGTGGTGTACAACTGAGCTCCATCAGCCCTTTATTATTATTATTATTATTATTATTATTATTATTATTTTATTTTTAAACAGTTGTGGGAATTTGTTGGACACTCAGTGTACACTGGGGAGAAACACCACAGGAATGGGGACAAGGTAGACAGAGGAGAATTGGGTCAGGTGGGGGCCCGTTTGCCTGACTGGTGCAGGATGCAAAGAACAACAGTAGGCCATTTATTTAGACTCTTGCAAAGTTAATATCACAAGACACAAGGTTGCCTAATAACTAATGACGGAAATTGTCCTGGCAGGATGCTTTTCCCAAGACTGAGGTAGCTTGACTGCTGTGGGCTCTGGCCCTGTCGTGCTCTTACATGTATGACCAATTTCCAGCTTTAGCCATCCCAACGGACAGGGCCTCACTAAGTAGCACAGGTTGGATTTGAGCTTGGATCTTGTCACCTTAGCTTCCCACGGTGCTGGGA
>PVKN010008678.1:0-24775 GCA_004027915.1 Capromys pilorides | reverse complement strand
AATTATAGGCATTCTTCATCTATTAGGTCATATTTTTGGTAATGCTATGAGTTACAAACATATTTGTCAAGTGTATTCTTTTTAATTTTTTGTCAAATGTATTCTGAATTTATTTGCAGTGGATTTTACCAGGCAGAAATCTATCTGAAGTTCTCAGTCTCATAGCTATTTACTAATATATAGACTTTCCATAATAAAGACTTAATTTAAAGTTTAAAATGTTTTCTAGAAGTTTCTTACAACCATAACTTCAGTGGGAGAAACAAAATACCCTGAAGACTTCATTTTTTTTTTTTTTTCTTTTTTAATATATTTGGTACAGGGTCTCACTCTACAGCTCAGACTCATAGTGATCCTCCTGTTCTCAGCCTCCCCAGTGTCAGGAATAGGTATGCACCACTATACCTGGTCTCGGTGGCCAGCCTCAGCCTGGGTGTGGGCCAGCACAGCATGTAGTGCTGAGGTTCACACCCTGTCCCTGTGTCTGCCTAAGCTTAGTCCACTGACTTGTCTCACTGGTCCAATTTTTATATATTTGTTAGGATTTTACCACCTTTTAGAAAATAGCTATACAGTAGAAACAAAAGCTTGCTTTACTTTACATGTAAGAGAAAAATATTGAATACTGTTGCATATGTCTGTTTCAGAAATAATCTATTCAAGATGATGCTTCAGATTTGGCTTGTACAAGCTTTGGTTGCTTTCCTCGCCACTGAGTGTATAGGTAAGACTCGCGGAGTGCCCTTCCTTCCAACTCCACAAATACACGTACAGAATTTTATCTGCTTAGGTAGTAAGCATATGTTTGCTGTTAGCTTTTTTTCTGTATGAGAAAATTGAAACCCATACAGAGTGGATAATCAAGAATTGATTGGCCAGTGGCATTGTTTGGGGAAATCTAGCATACATATCTGGACACTGAGGCTAGAGAAGGAGAATAAAATCATGCCAAATAATTGGAACTTTTATCTTGATAGTAACATATAGGTACTAAACAGTAAAGAACATAATCATTTCAAAGCCATAACTGTGGTAATAGCTGTATAGGGTAAACTGGATTAATAGAGGTCCAATGAAGAAAATGTGATGGTCCGAGCCTCAACATTCCAATAGTACTGGTGACAAGAGGTTGTTAAATATGCTAAGAATGTAGAACCTAGAATGGGTGGTACTTCTGCAAGGAGCAGTGCAAAAAACCGTTGGCTCTGCTGAGGTAGCAGCACGTACTGCGTTTCCAGCTAGTGGGGGACATACTGTTCATCCTGTGCTGCCCCCAGTTTCAATTCTGAGACATTGAGGACCAGGAATGGGCAAGTCAGAGATGGTTCAGTGGTGGCAGTGTGCTGTCCAGGACTCCAGGCAGTGCACTGTTGTTAACTATGTATCTGGTCTGGATAGCTGGATGGGAATGGTGCTGTTAGCAGAGGTAGAAAGCTAAATATTTTGGAAGAGACTATAGTGCACATAGTTTTAGAAATATTTACTTTAGCATAACTATGAACAAGGCCAACATTACCTTCAAACCAAAACCAGACAAGAAACAAACAAACAAAAAAAGAAGCTGTGCATGCTGGTACGTGACCATAATCTCAATACCCAGCAGGCTGAAGTGAGAGGATTGCCTGAGTTTTAGGCCAGCCTGGGCTACATATTAAGTTCAAGACCAGCCTGAGTTGCATGGTAAGACCAGTCACCAAAGTAGTGCTAGTAGTAGTAGTAATGTAGAAATTCAGTCCTCATTTTTGGAAGGGAGTGCTAGGGTCCAAACTCCAGGTCTCACCATGTGCTAGGCAAAGAGTCTGCCAGTGGGTTGCAGTACCTAACTCAACGTATTTTATAGTCTCAAAACTGCTGTTCTTTTGCAGGTCAACTTGTGGATACATGTGGGGTTATCATCCCTGAATCTCCAGTTATACGCATTGGCTCTAATTTCACTGCATTCTGTGTATTAAAGGAAAAATGTCTGAGTGTTTATGAAGTAAATGCTTCTGACATTATCTGGAAAACAGACCATGTTCGAGTTCCTAAGGAGCAGTACACCATTGTCAATGAAACAACATCCAGTGTCACCTTTACCAATATAGGTTTATTAAATGTTCAGCTTATATGCAACATGTTTGCATATGGACAGCTTGAGATGAATGTCTATGGAGTCAGAATGCGAACAGGCTGTAAGTTTTGTGTATTTCTTATGTCAGGGTTCAGTCATGACTGTGGAAGTACCTTTCTTATGCATTTGATTGTTACAAGGTCTCACTACTCAGCTTGCACTCATAGTAATCCTCCGGTTTTCAGCCTCCCTAGTGCTAGGCTGGCGCGGCATGTGTTAGAGGGATCGAATTGCAGTACCTGCGCTTGACTAAACAGATGCTTCAGTCCACTGAGCTGTCTTGCCGTCCCATGTAGAAGTACATTTCCAGTGGTGTCTGTGAGCCTTTATGAAATGCAGCAATTGGTAGGCTCAGTGACATTTAGACATTTAAAAAAAATAAACTTAGAGGTAGGACCTACATTTGCATTATTAATATATACAAATCCTAAGGAATAATAATTTTTATTTCTTTCCTCTAAGTTAGGCATTTGTCAGTTTTCTAGAAAAATATTTTAACACAATCCCCCCAAAGATACTGATTGAAAAATCTGTGACTGTATTCATATATTCAGTAGCCCTTAGCTACTAAGACAATGTACAGCTGCCACCAGGAGAAGGTCAGTAAATATTGAAGAGAGTGCTTAAAGGTGTTATCATAAAGAATATAAACTCTGGGCCTAACGTGCATTGTCAGATCGGTGCATTGCCCAAACCTGCAGATTTCAGCAGTTGTTTTTCTTCCAAAAGAATTTGAACCTTTAATCCTACTACTCAGGAGACTGAGGCAGGAGGATCACCCTGAGTTCAAGGCCAGCCTGGACTACATAGTTCAGTGGCAACCTGAGCTGTATAGCGTAGTAAGACCCTAGTTCAATTAAAAACAAACAAACAAAAAAGGGTTGGGAAAGCAGCATACAAATAAATTATTTTTGTGTCTATTTAGTTGCTTCTTACTAGCATATGTAAATATTAGGTTTTTAAAATATGCTCAATGGAGTTGTTGCTCTTTTTATCTAGTTATAAATGAAAATTGACTTTATCTAAAAAATTAATGAAAAACTAGTAATATTAGTTATGATGGAAATATATAATTACTGCCTGAAGCTTAGGAGTTTGAATGGAAATTAACTTTTTAGTCAGTCTTTCATTGGATATAGTTTTGTTTGGAGTTTCTTTTTTGCTGTCTAACTTAGATATGTTTTAGGCGGTACATATTCAATTTTATTTGTATTTAAATTCAATATTATTTGTGAATATAGAAGTTTTTGAAAGTAATTATTTCCTTTTAGTTCCTCCAGAAAAACCTAAAAACTTGACTTGCGTTGTGAATGAAAGGAAGAAAATGTTGTGTGAGTGGGATCCTGGGAGGGAAACACACCTGGACACAAATTACACTTTAAAGTCAGAATGGTGAGTGATTTTTTTAAGTTTCTTCTATGTTGGATCTATTGTTAGACACTTTTGCCAGAACTTTTACTTTGCTGAACAGTACTATTGAATCTAAATTTTACAACATTTAAAATTTTTATTTTGGAACATGTCAAATATCCATGTGGAAGTAAGAAGAATTATATAATAAAGCCCATCTGTCTTCTTTGTGTGCTCCATCTCTCATCCTGAAGAAAATCTCATTCACAAATATCCTGTTCACAAATATTTTAGTACCTAGCTCTAAAGGGCTTTTAAAAGAGTTTTAGTTAGAACAGTATGAATTTCCCCAGTTTGAATTGAGTTCCAGGGAAACTATACATTACAGATTTATATTTCTCATAAGTCTCTCTCTGTCTGGGATTTGTTTTTGTTTTTTGTTTTTGGGAGGGTTTTGAGACAGTCCTGCGGTGTAGTTCAGGCTGGCCTTAAACTCACAATGATCCTCCTGCCTCAGCCTCCTGAGTGCTGGGATTATAGATATGCACCACCATGCCCAGATTTTTATTAGACTTTTTTGAGATAGGGAATTACGGCATAATTCAGACTTGGCCTTAGACTCTTTATAGCGCTTAGGGTGACCTGGGAGCTCAGCAACCCTCCTGCCTCAGCCTCCTGCGTGCTGGGACCTCAGACATGTGCCACCATGTCCAGCTTGATTCCTTGTAAATCTCTCTTAAATTCTAAGTTTTTCTCACTGTTCTTTTTTTATCCCCAGCAGGAATTCAGTTTTTAATGTAACTTGTACAAGGAGTATGCATACTGTTTTATTTTTCTGATGCTAAAACTGCGCAGTGATTTCAGGTGTTGTCAGCCTCGCTCATTTTTTTTGTTTCCTTTCAGTGATTTTTTTTACTTTTCTTTCTTTTTGTGGTGCCAGGGATTGAACTCAGGCTCTTGTACATGCTAGGGATGTACTCTACCCCTGGACTCTAGCCTCAGCCTTTTCATTTTATTTTGAGAGAAAGCCGGCTGAGTTGTCCAGTGTGAAGTCGAACTTCTCCTCCTTCTGCCTCAACCTCCTGAGTAGCTGGAATTACAGACTTGCACTACCAGTGTTTTTCAGTCCTAAAACTGTTTAAAGAATTTTCCAGTGAACACTCGTGCATCCCCATCAAACCAGATTCTCCAGTTAACATTTCCTGTGTTTACTCTGTTACCTTTCTGTGTGTCCTTCTCCATCTTTCAATCCAGTTTTGTCTTTTAATGCATTTCAGAGTGAGTTACAGGTATTAGTGTGTTTTATCTTTAAGTACTTCACTTTTGAGATGAGTAAATAAAATTCAATATTTAGCTTCTTTTTAGGTAGATTTACATACAGTGAGTGAGGTTGTCAAGGGTGTGTAACTGATTGCAAACATGACTAATTTTTCTAGAAAGTTCTCTTGTGCTCCTTTCAGTCAGTCCCAGCACCCACTCAGCCCATGTGAGCAGTGTCTCTGATTTTCTTCATTATAGATTAATTTTTGCTTATTATAAAACAGCAGTAGGAAACCTATTTGCTTTCTGTACAATGCATGTTACTCTGTGTTTTTCCTTAACAACCAAAACTGTTACTGTAGAGTTGTTTTTCCTAAACTGAAACCTCAGCATTCAAATTTAATTACAGCATTGGCACTTTTTGATAAGTAAGTGAGTTTTTTTGGTTGTAGCTTGGCACCTGGTCTCTGAAAGGTTTGCCACCACTTCGCAGAATGCCTGTAAATGGGATTGTACAGCATCTACTCCTTTATGACTTTGTTATGACTTAGCACTGTGCTTCTCAGTTGAGCCATAGTGTTTGTCAGTAGTTTTTCCCCTGAAAGTTTAAGCAATCATTAATGATCGTTGTTGGTGTGAATTACAAATAAATCATGGTATTCTCTTTTTAAAAAGCCAAAATACTGAAAAGAAAAACTTTCCTTCATCAGCAGTGGGTAACCCTTGGGAACAATTTAAATAGGAGATGCAAAGTCATAGTGATATTTCCCTTTTACTGCCACTCGCTTTGTTTTGCTTTGCTTTGTTCATGATTATACTGGGATTGAACCAAAGCTCATCACACGGAGCCGCATCCATAGCCCTTTTCTATTTTTTGGAGACAGCGTTTCCTTACCCTTGAAAGCTCTAAAAGCTCACTAACACTGCCCTAAGTTGTTTACCCTGGCCTCAAACTTGCAGTCCTCCTGCGTTGGCCTGCCAGAGATTACATGCATGTCCCCCCCCCCGCCCGCTTTATTACCAGTTTTATAATGATTCTCTGGCATCAGGGATTTGCTTCCTCATTATGAATTCATACTTAAGCATACTTGATTTGTTTCACTCTATTTTGGTTGTTATTCGTACCGTTGCAAATGAATTGGTCAGTACTATGAAGAATCAGTCAATAGACTGGCAAAACTTTTGAAAGCTACTCCTTAGATGAAGGACCAAAAGCTAGAATAGACGATACAATGGGAGATTGGGTCACGCATCCTTTTGACACTATTGCATCAGAGAATAGCTTTCTAGATTTTTCTTTTTTCTTTTTTTGAGACAGGGTCCCACTCTGTAGCCCAGCCTGACCTTGATCTCCTGTGTCCAGCTTTCTAGATTTTGGTGGGACATCATTTTCCAGGTTTCTCTTATGTACATGATCTCCTTACTGTACATTTCTCCCCCCACACCTGGGCCCAGCCATGTCCCATGGGGCTCTGATTTTCTCTAATTAAAAAACTACCTAGAGACCACAGTCTCGGTACCAGAAGAACTCATTGTTGCTGGGTGGTCCTTGTATCTGTGCTCTTCCAGTAGAAAGAGGTAGGGAACTCATACTGGTATTTTTTATTTCAAAACAGGTCCACAGGTTTGTTTTTTTTTTTTTTTTTTTTACATACTTCAGCTGTGTCTCTTTCTTTCTGCACTTAGACACCCAGTGCCCAGCATCAGCTGCTGAGTCTTCATTTACTGTACCCACAATAAACACAGCTTCCAAGTAACAGTGCCGCTGTCAGCACCAGCAGGTGGCTTCTATAGGCAGAATTAGGACGGTTCGTTGATCTGACGCAGAAGCTGCGTGCTTCAGGGTTACTTGGAGTAGTTGTTTTGCCACAAGCTCAGTACATTCATGTGTTTCATTTTGCTTTTGTTTTTTTTTTAAATTCTTAATAATTATGTAAAATAGTAAATTATCACCCAAAGTCAAATTTTTAAAGTACATACTGAGAGAAGTCTAGTTCCCCTCCTTGCCTTTTCTACTTTATTTCCTACTTCTGGATAGTATCCTTTTTGTTGTTGTTGTTCTGTATTCTGTTTTTGAAAAGAGCTGTATGCAAATGTTTTGATTCAGACATTGTTTATACGTGTACAAATGAGACCATTTATGGCAATAGAAATCAGAAAGTAGTTGCCTGAGTTGTCCTAGGAAGAATCTGAGGAGATTTTCTGGCTCGATCTGCTCTCATCTTGTAGCGTGTTGTGCTCAGAGAAGGAATACTGCGCTCATACACAAGGTTCAGCTTCACCCCCTTGTGGTCCTTGTTAGGAAGCTTAACCTTATCCATGAAGGGTTTTAAAGAATGACATTGCAGTACATGTGGTGTTATAATAAGGAGTCTATTTCAGGAAAGGAGAAGAACAGTATAGTAGTTCCCTTTTATCTGTGGTTTTAGTTATTAAATAGAGAATTCCAGAAATAAATAACTTCTAGGTTTTAAATGACATACAATTCTGAGTAGCTCGTTCCAGTCTCAGACTGACTGCTCCCTCCGTTCTGCTCAGGGCTTGACTCACCCCTTTGTCTGGCCTGTCCATGCTGTTTCGCTGCCTGCCTGCCAGTCACTTGGTTGCCCTGTAGTTATATTGATTTCAGTGTTATCACCGCCTTTGTGTTAAGGAACACCGATTGTGCTTAGTGATGCCCCAGCGCCTGAGAGTAGTGGTGCTGGCCGTTTGGGTATGTCAGAAATAAGCTGAGCAGCATTTCCTTTAAGTGAAAAGGTCAAGGTTCTCTGATAAGGAAAGCAGGCACAGTGTGCTTGGCTGCTCCAGTCTACAGCAAAGAACTAATTTTCTACATATAAACTTGTTAAAGGAATTTTTGCTGGTTTTGCTTTGACACCTCAACCACAAAAGTTACAGCCACAGTGCTTAATGAAAACAGATGAAAAAGGCGTTAACATTTGTGTGTGTTGGCATAAACAAAAAGTGCTCTGATTGATGTCAACATGTTGCTGCATAAGAAAACTCCAGCAAGTGACCCCAAGCCATCCACAAGTGCCTTTACTTGTGCAGATTCAGGATTAGACAGGGCTGCGTCTGCTAACACGGAAGCTGCTGCCCCTGCGTTTCCAAGAGGTAAGGTTGACCAAGGAGAAGGGACACTGTCTGGAAGAAGATGCCCATTGGAGCCTCCATGCGTTAAGGAACAAAGAAGCCACCAGGGCATAAATCGCAGAAGGACAGACTAACTCATACAGTATGACCACCCTTGAGGACATATGGTAAAAAGCCTAGTGTAGTACATAAGTGATGAACCTGTTTGTTTTCTTTTCTTTTTGTAAAAATTTTTTTAATTTTTTTTTTTTTGAACCTGTTCGTTTTTGTCAAAAAGAAAAATTATCTGCCTTTCTTCTGGCAGCATAATCGGAAAATGTAACAGTCATATTGTTTATAGAGTGCTTCCCTCAATTCTTTGTCCCAGAAGTAAAAATCCTTGGAATAGAAAAGGTTGAAATTTGAAGTCATTAATAATAAACAGTGCATCTGGCCATTTTGAATATTTGTTACAAAAATGAACTGAGAAGGTGGTATTTTTGCCTCCAAATATAATTTCATTGCCTCACCATAGACCAGAGAATCTTTTTGTCAAGTCCACCTGGTTTTCAGGTGTATCTACTTAGCAATTGATGCCAACTCTTGTTTGCACATAGTGCAGAGTTAAAAATCATTCACTATCAGTAATGTAATAATGTTCAGCAAAACTGCATGGGTGAATTGAAAACCTGAAAGTGTAAATGCGCCTTGAAGAATTTATGGAGTACACCTGTGAATGCGGCTAAAGGTTTCCCAGGGAAGTTGGAAAGTCTTTCATGCTGCGAGATAATATAGTGAAAGATTTGCCAACGTGCCTGAAAAGAAGAACAGTGTACTACAGGGTGTTGAGGGATACTAACAGATGAGTAATTGGAAGAACTTGTTGAGTCATCTGTGGAGAAAGAAGGTAAAGAAGAAATTGAAGCAGAAGCAGCAGTGTGGACTCCACAGAAATTTTCTAGTGGTTTGAATTGCACAGACATTAACAAAATTATGGAACATGGGCTGGGGATATAGTTCAGCGGCATAAGCACCTGCCTGTCAAGTGCAAGGTCCTGAGATCAATGTCTAGTACCAGAAATAAAATAAAAATGATGGAACATATTCCTCAGGGGGAATATATTTCTTTACAACCACTTGAGAGGTACAGCCTCTTTGGCAGCACTTTGATAACTAAAACAGAGATGACTTCTGATTAAAATGTTCTTCCAAAATCAAATATCAAGGATCCCCACCCATGAGTATTGTCTGCTCCAGATGTGAACATGGCTTGATGCTCTGTGTTCACTGGAATGGGTGATCCTGCTTGTCTAAAAGAAGGTCAGTAGCATCTGAGTGACGTCTCTCAGTGCCGGTGTCACCCACCTTACTCTGTCTTCTTACGTAGACACTGTATCGTCTTGCATCTCACGAGTAAAAACGTGAATATAGAATGAACAGACACACTGAGAGAGACCATACTCCTATAACTTAGTACAGCACATTGTTAAAATTGTCGGTTTTTTTATTATTGTTAATCTTGTATTGTACCTAACTTATACATTAAATTTTATCCTAGGTGTGCATGTGTAGGAAGAAGCATAAAGGGTTTGATGCCAAATGAAGTATTAGGCATTGACTGGGCACCTTGGAACACTTCTCTGTGGATAAAGTGCGACTGGTAGTAGGGTGACAAAAAGTAGATCAGTGGGGCTACAGCATGAAATTCTGAAGTACAGCATTTTTAGATTAAAAATTAGAAAATAATTTTTAGGTATAGCTCAAACTCAATTTGAAGGAAAGGTTAATGTAAGTTAAGAAATACTATTTTAAGTAATCAATTTCCTGTAAACTTTGCTACAACAGTCTCATCAAATTCTTTTCAAGTTATTTTTCATTCACATTTTTTTAAGTCTAATTGTAATGACTTCTTCCATTTTTGAATTTAGGGCAACAGAGAAGTTTAAAGATTGTAAAGCAAAACCTGACACCCCCGGCTCATGCCTTGTTGAATATGCTCCTATCTATTTTGTCAACATTGAAGTCTGGGTAGAAGCTCAGAATGCCCTTGGGAAGGTTGAATCTGATCCTCTCAACTTTGATCCTATAGATAAAGGTATCTGTGCTCCCAAATTTAAGATTTTAATTCATGTAGGAAAAATATTTAATTAGTTTAGTGATTTTAGTCATTTAATCAATATTAAATATAATTTGAAAAAAATTGCTGTAATATATATTCTCAGTTTTCACTTTGAGTGTTTCTCGTTCTATACCATTATAATTTGCTATAATCGTTCCATTTTTATTCTCTTTTTTAAAATTTTGATTTATTGCCAGGCATAGTAGCCCACACATGTAATGCCAGCATTCAGGGGACGGATGGAGGAGGATCACCATGAGTTTGAGGCCAGCCTGGGCTACAAAGTGAGCTCAAGGCCAGCCTAACTGCATGGTAAAACCCTGTGTCAAAAAGACCAAAAAAAATTTTTTTGATTTAGCATTCTTTTAATATCTGAACAGAAAAAAACATAACAAATATACTAAATTGACAAGAAAAATCTGTTTCTTTAGATACTTTTCCATTGTAATAACAGTGTCATTTCCAAAGAAATTAGTTGATTTGGTAAGAAAAAATGAATATAGTACTATAAAAAAAAGAAAAAGAAAAGTACATACATGACTGTCTGTAAAGCTATACAAGTAAAACACAATCGACATCAGGATTTGTTTTATTTTTCAGTGAAGCCTGGTGCACCTCGTAATTTATCAGTGAGCAACTCTGAGGAGCTGTCCAGTGTCCTTAAGTTAACATGGCTCAATCCAAGTGTTACCAGTGTTATGAGGCTAAAATATGACATTCATTACAAGACCAAAGATGCTTCAACTTGGAACCAGGTAAGTTAAAAGTTACTGTTTGTTCAAAAAGTCTTTCTTGATACTCCTAACCTAAAAGTTTCAGGCATTTGTTGAACGTCTTAAGCTCCAAGTTATATGAAAGCTGTTGATACTCAGTCAGGCAGTCCACAAGACATCTAGATCTTAAATACTATGTAAATAGTAACTATGGAATCACCAAGGTGATGCAGGGTGACGAGGAAAACAGTTCTTGATGAAGAGATGAAGGGAATGTAAATAGTAAAGAAGCACGTTAAGTAGAGAAACAAAAATAGAGACCATATGGATAAAGGTAGGTCAGACCAAGTTCAGCTTGCCACCTGTTATTTGAAATAAAGTTTTATTGGAACATTAGCCACACTCATTTACATATTGTCTGTTTTTGTGCTATGAGAGAGTTGAATAATTACAGCAGAGACTAGCCTATAAGCCTGAAATGCTATCTAGCCTTTTATGAAGTCTGCTAACTCCAGAAGTATAGAAAGGGATTGGTGGGGATTTATAAAGGAAGGGAATGGCGTACCCAGGTGTGGTACTATCAGCAAAAGAAATGCCTTGGCACCTTCTGAAAGCTATCACCATAGTGGTGAACACACTCATGTTCTTCTTTGTTCTGACTGCAGCGATTCTAACAGCATGCTTTTGGTTTATTTACTGCTCTGTTGTAATAAAGAGCATATAAGGAATTGAACCTAGGCCCTTTCTACTTCTGAGTTCCCCATCTGTCTTCTAAAGGACTCAGTACAGTCAGAAGAGCTAATAGAATCAGTGACTTGTGTAGTACAAAAAGGATAGATCCCTAAAATTCAAGATCATTTTAATCTTGCAGAACTAAATTCAGTGATACAAAACACCTAATATCTGTTTTGTTTCCATTGTTGAAATGTTAGAGTAATAAAATCAGTTTAATCTGTGTTTTTTTGTTTGTTTGTGAAAAGCAAATTTGTCTACTCAGGTAGCTTTTATTTTTCTAGTGGAGTAAATCCACGCTTCCTTTCCCTGTCCAGTTCTACACTCTGTCCTTCCTCCCACCACTTCACAGTCTCACGCTGACCCCACGAATGTCATTTGTGGGTACCCATCTAACTTCCTGTGAGTTAGTGGGTTGAGGGACCCCAGCTGGAGAGAGGAGGGGTAGAAGAGAAATGGTGGCAGGTTGATTTCCCTGCTTCCTTCTGGAGCAGGCTGAGTCTCGAGCGTCTACGCATTATGGGAGCCTGCTCTGAAGTTCTGCTACCTGGTTTCTCCCTCTTGGGCCTCAGGGTGCTAAGAGCTTTGCCGTCCCCCGAGTCCCCTCACCCCAGCGCTGGCTTCGCTGAGGAGCTGCGCACTCTTCTTGCCTTGCCTGTAGTTATTTACTAAGCTGTCCTTGAATTCACTCTCAAACCTAGTAGCTTTAATGATTTTGACTGTTCTTTGACTTGATTTCTCTCCAGAGATTGAGTTTGCTAATCTTGTTTCATTAAATTGTTTTCTAAAAGTATGCAGTTTAGAAGTCCTTACTTAACAGGGATTTTGTTGTTGTTGTTGTTGTTGCTCATTTGTTTTATTTTCAGATTCCCCCTGAAGATATAGCAACAACCCGAACTTCATTCACTGTCCAGGACCTTAAGCCTTTCACAGAGTATGTGTTTAGGATTCGCTGCGTGAAGGAGGATGGCAAGGGCTTCTGGAGCGACTGGAGCAAGTACGCAAGCGGGACCACGTACGAAGCTAGTAAGTGAGCAGGTGGACGGAGATAGGAAGCGGGTGGCACCCTGGCCCCACGCATGCAGACCTCATTGCTTCTGTGATATCCAAGCGCATTAATAGTATGGAAGGGTGTCTGGGAGCCATCCAAAAAAGTGGAATTATCTTGTGGTAAATCCAGCATTTTATTCAAGGAGAGTGGCCCAGAGATTCAGAACTTGAATAATGAAGTCACGCTAATTAACAGAATATACCCTGAGTCCTTACTAGCAGAAAGATTTTTATGTTACAACTTTTATTCTTTCTTTTTTTTTTTTTTTTCCCAGCAGCACTTGATAAATCTCTGATAAAGGAGTGATTACTGGATTTGGTTACTTGGTTAATTTTCTTTTTCTCTCAGATAATAGAACATATATAGAATGGAATACAAAAGACACAAATGGTATAGTCTAAAGTAAGACTTCACAAAGCAGTTAAAATTACTGAAATATCTTTTTTATCTATCAAATTTCATTTTTCTTTATTTTATTAGTTTTTATTATTGTATGAACACTGGGCTCATTGTGGCATTTTCCTATATGCATATTCACCTTTTGATCATATTCACTCCCCTGTCCCCCTCCTGTTTGTCTGACAGTGGCCTTTCTACTTCTTAACCTCACTGATGTGTTAGAGACTCATAAAGAAGTCATCTGTCCTGCAGCATAAGATACTTTTTTTGTTGGTATCAGAAATCTAACTCAGGTCCTTGTGCTTGCCAGGCAGGTGCTTGTGCGGCCGAGCTCTCTCCCCAGCCCCGACACTTACTTTGGAACCTTTTCCAATTTACAGTCCCACCAACTCTTAAGGCAGTAGCCACAGCTTCAAAGCCTTTCCTGCCCACTGAATCCCTTCCAGCTCTGCTGGAGGTTTAGGTAATCACTTGGATTAAGAATGCTGAAGGACAGAGGAAGAAAAGTGTCCTTCTCCCCTGAGAATTTTCTCTCCCTTACAAATTCCTAGAAATGTATGAGAAACTCAGAGTATAAATAAAGTGAAAAATAAAAGACAACAGGTAAAAAATAGAGGAAAAGGAAGTTATTGTAGGGCCGGCGAGATGGCCCAGCGGTCGAAGCACCTGCTTATGCAAGCTCACAAGGACTGTGGTTCAATCCCGGCCACCGCGTGCTGCACCAGCCCCACCCCCACACAAAGAATAAATAAATAAAAAGAAAGAAAGTTATTGTACTTCAACATGACATCTAAAGTGTACCTTTATTTAATATCATTCTTTTTTTTTTTTTTTTGCCTCTTAGCCTGGCTTTTAATTTGTATTTATGATAACTAGCTTCATAAGGACTTACAAAATAAGTAAATGAGTCTAATGCTGGCATAAAACTGAAAAGGATGGGTAACAAGGAGAAGATTGAGATGTGTTACATACATATTACAGTTTCCCGCAGTGTAATCAAATAAAAGTTAAAAAGCAGAGAGAGCTTGCTAAAATAATAAAATGTCTTAGTCCAGAACTGATGTACCAGATGAACCAGAGAGGCTGGGGAGATAGCTCCAGTGGTCTGAGTACCAGCCTGGCAAGTTCAAGGACCCGGATTTTATCCTTGGTACTGCGTTCTGTGTGGGCCACTGTACCCAGGCATAGTGCTGGTGCCTGTGATTGCAGCACTGGGGAGGCTAAGACAGGAGGTCGCTACGAGTCCAAGCTGTGTAGTGAGACCCTGTACCAAATAAATAAATAAAATTTAAAAAGAAAAGCAGATGAACCAGGTACAAGCAGACATACAACACGAACAGCTGGAGGAAAGCTTCAGCAGCCGGAAGCTTTCCCATGTATTTGGCTCTTTATCTGCAGTTTCACTTTGTTGTTTATTACCCAGGGTCCAAAACTGTGAAGTGGAAAAGTCTGGAAACAATTCAAGTCTTAAAAAACATTTTATATAATGTTATCATTGTTTTGTTATTATTGTTTATCTCTTACTATGCACACTTCTAAATTTAACTTTTTTATGAGTGTGTATAGGAAGAAACAGTCTGTGCAGGCGTAGGATGCGGTGCTCTCCAGGGCCCCAGGCCCTGCGGGCAGGCTCAGAACGGCTCCCTCCTCTGGGAAGGGCAACTTCTGCACGGTGTTTACCGTCGCACCCTGTCACTGTGCGTAAGGTGACAGCCTTACGTGGGGATTGTAGCTGTGCATTCATGTGTGGTTTTTCAGTTTGATATTTAGCACTAAGTAGGATCAACTAATTTTTATCTGATTTCTGTTTTATCTTACTAAAATAAAAATCTTATGTTAAAGTTTTCTTGTCTTTTTAAATTTTTGTTTATTTTATTTGTCATGCTAAGAGTAAAATCCAGGCTTCAACCTCTGAGCTATACTACCTTCCCTGTCCTGCCTTTTAAAAAATTCAGTCATGTCAACTGATTTTCAAAATTGTTATACTACGAGACATGATAGTCAAAGGGAATTTCTGTAAAGTCTAAGCAGTAAGGTGTTATTACTGCCTAAGGGGTAGTTATAAATGCAGAGCAGAGCAGAGGGTAAGTGTTCAGTGTGAACCCACACAATCAACCAGGCCAGGCATTCTGACACGAATAGATTTACTGGGGCTATCAACCAGGCTGGCTGTCTAGCAGACAAAGACAGCAGTGAGCAAAGGGGGAACAAGAGACTTTATAGGATCTTTTAGGGCTGGTGAACACTGGCTGAAACAGCTGAGGGAGAGCTAATCTTGGCAGGGCTACCTGGTCTATGGGGGACCTTCAATGTTCACAAAGGAGAATTTCATGGTTGCTTGCCCAGATCAAAGTCAGGTGGACCTGTTCTGCGGTTTTGGGTCTGGCTCTGTGTGGGGCCCAAGGGTTTGGGGGCAGGATGCCTGGGAAGCTTTGAATCCCGACCTATCATCCCAGACTCTATTTGATAGAAAAAGGGCAAAGCAATCATCTGGCTATGTTCTGCTGCACAGAGGCATCATGGGGCCATGAGTCTGGAGATCAGGGTGAGGAATTTTCTTCATTGAAGGGGTCTCATTGGAACAAGGCCTGGTAGGAGTCATCTGAGAGAAGTATTTGGTTAAAATTTTGGCTTGTTAATATGGTGACAGTATTGTGGATGCGGGAAATGAAGCAGGGGGCAACCATGAGCATAATAGCAGGCCCTACGAGGGGCCCTAGAAGGGGAGCGAGCCAAAGGAAGACAGAGTTTTATGTATCACAGTGCCACATAGAAACAGCTGTGTGTCTTATTTTGTGTTATTTGTCTGGCGGTTTGTTGAACAAGTGAGATCATGGGAAGAAGGGAGTTGTAAAAGGGAGAAATCAAAAGGCTTTTTGGGAAGAGGACATGTGTGTGTGTGTTGTTGGGTATGACCTGGATGGCCGTGAGATCAGGCCTTAGAATGGTCGTGTGCAGGCAACGCTTGGTGAGGTTGGTGGTCTGGGTGGAAGCAAGAAGGGAGTCTATGACCTGAATGTGTCATTTTACCATGACTATTTTGAAGGGGAAGAGTAGAAGATGGCAAATGATGGGCTTGAGTCCCCTCTGATGTTTGGGGGCTATTGGGTATTGGGAAATGGAGGGAAAGGCCGTGGAACCTCTGAGGCACACCACTGTAGGAATAGCATGTGTGGTGCGAATGGGACTACAAGTGTCTCAGAGTATGTGGTCAACAAGCAAGGAGCTAGCTGTACAGTGAGGTTAGGTTTATAGGACGAGCACTGTGGGAAAACAGGTGAGAGAGACATGGAGCTTTTGAATGAGATCGATCCCCATGAGAGGTGTGGGATAGGTTGGATTTATAAGGAAATTATGAGTGAAGAACAGTGTCTGGAGTCCGCAGGGAATGGGCGTGTCTGAAGGCATCATGTAGGTCAGCCATCAACACCCACTAGGGAGACTGCAGATCAAATATAGGAACTTTAGAACTCAGGAAGAACACTATATTTGGTGTCTGTGTCAGCAAGAGAAAAGTTTTTTACCTGAGCTGTCTAGTGAGACTTGAGTCTCTGACAGAGATACATCAGTATGGGCCACGGACCCCAAGTTCTGTTGTTTCTCTTCAGTGGCAACACCACGCAGGTCAAGTATTGATGGAACTGGCTGTGGTGAGTTTTCCTGTGAGGGTAGGGACTTTGATGACTTACCTACCCTCTGGCAGACAGGACAGTCGCACTTCCAGTGACCCTTGAGCTTGTAGATGGAGCCAGGTCTTCAAGTAGCGGCAGGCTCCTGCCCAGTGTCCTTTCCTGCACTTGCAGGAAGAGCTCAGGTGGCACATTGTGTAGGTCCAGCATTACCTTGTTATTAAGGCCCTACTTTGATGGGAGTCCTGATTATTGGAGCCAAAAGTTGGCACTTGTATGTAGTTAGTTTTGGTCTCTATTGTTGAAGACACGGAAAGTCAAGTAAGTTTCCTTGTGAGGTTTGAGGGCCGAGATTTGTCTTTTTAGCTTGGCATGAATTTCATTAACAGATCGGGATATAAAATAGGAACTAATAACAGTTGTTTCTTTAGGAGAGCAATATACTTGATTATCAAGTATATATCTTGATTATCAAGATTGTAATATAAAGTATGACCAGAGAACTGTTACTTCTTATCAACCATAGACATTTTAGCAAGTAAATTCTTGTAGAATGTTAGCAAACAATGGTTAAACTTGTACAAAGAACATTTGACATCAATCACATGTAGTAGTGTTGCTTAACAGTCATAATGGATGATGAGAAAATTATCATTTAACTTATGACCTCATGTTGGCTTGACATGAACCTTTTATTACAAATATCTGAGCATAAGAGAAAGGCACAAATATATTTAATGTAGCAACTTTAAAACCTTATTTTAATTTTTTTGCTTTTATCGAAGTATTAGGGGTGTCTTCTAAGGAGATTATTGGGAGTATTCCACTGATAAACAGAGGTTGGCCACCCTCTCTCCACCAACCAAGAGTCCAGTCCAACAGTCTCTCCCCATTCTAAGTTAATTTTGATATTATTTAGACCAGCTAGTAACTTAGGAGAAAACATGCTTTTAAATCCATATTATTAGAGCTCAAACAAAAAGAGGAACAGCTGTTGACAGAATGACATGTAAACATATATACAACATACATGAACACCTTTATAAAATCAGAATGCACTCAATTATATTTCTGGCCAGGATAAATTATGATGACCTTTTTAAATTTGTAATTATGAGGGACCGGGGAGATAGCTCCGTGGCACAAGCACCTGCCTGGCAAGTGCAAAGTCATGAGTTCAAACCCTGGTCCTGCAAAAAAAAAAAAAAAAAAAAAAAAAATTGTAATTATGAGAGACTAGCCAGAACATTTGTAGGTCAGTTAGCAGAGATCTCTTATGACAATTTGAAAAATGTTAAAACCTCTCATTTATAATTAAGTTTGAACAGGAGAAAGCAAACTGAGCAGAGTATGAAGATTAGGCACATCACAGTAGAGGAGCACTGGCAGCTCACAAGCAGGCTGGCAGGCTGGCAAGCAGGCTGTAAAGGGAGGGGTAACAAGCTGTAGCTTAGGGTCTCTGTTGTAGCTTTAACAGAAGACTGTCAGGGTGGCTAAGGGGCAGGGGGAGTGAGGGTAAACAGCAGGCTCAACTGGAAAGGACAGGATAGATGGGCTGTTGTCCTGCCCTTAGCTCAGACAGCAGAGGGAGGGGCACACAGTATTGGGGGCAAAATGTGTTATTATTTGAACTGGAAGGGGGTGGTGAGGAAAGGCGAGGGGAGAGGGAGTGAAGAGAGCAGGATATCAGTTTAGCTCCTTAAAGTTGGGAGGTCAGAAGGTGAAACAGCAGCTGCAGCTTTAGGCTTTTAAGAGATTTTTAATCATTTGCTGCTGTGATAGGAGTTTTAAGGGGTTAAGGTCTTTTGGGGGGGGGTTAGAAATATTTTTTATGGTGACAGAATTTGAGCTGAGTCAGGCTTTAAGACTCAGGGGCGGTCCTCAGGGACAGGTGTGGCTGTGTTGTCTCAGAGTGTACCAAGGAACATGAATACAGTCTGTTCTGTTCCCTAGACAGAAAAATCCGGAAACAAGCCCATGGTTTTGGAACTGGGAGGGAGGAGCCACTCATTCTTAGCAGGATACAAGGATAGTAACCCTCTGCCAAGGATGTGGAGATAGCTTCCCCTCAGTCTGGGACTGGAAATCTCGGTGGGACTCAGCTCACCTGGACTGGTCATTGGATGCAGGCTGGCAGCAGTAAACAGGCAGGTTCCAGAGGAGAGAAGCTTGGTAGATAGGCAGGGGGCTCAGGACAGGGGAGTCTGGCCCCCAGGAGCCTCATATGCTGCCCATCTGAGTCACAGGGTGGGTGGGGGTTTGGTAGGGGCTTTGGCTAAGAGGATCTGTTGGGGGCTGTAAGACAGGCAGTTCCTGGTGATTGCAGAGGGAGAAGAAAGCAAAGACGTAGGGGACCTCGGACTATATCCCATTGCGGTGACAAAAGTTGTCTAAATTAATGAAGGTGTCATAGATAATCTCATTGTCCAACTTGTGGCCCGGCTGTTTAGTAGAGAAAAATGAGGTGTTTGACTTGGAGGTCAGAGAAGCTTAAGGGGCCTCTAGGACAGACTTAAGACAGTCTAAGAATAGTTTTGAGATGGTATTGAAGTATGGCCCATAGTGATGAGAAGACAGAGTGGAGGGTGGGAGGAGACTGAGGATGACGATCTTGTGGTCGGAGTCAATAAAGGACAGAGAGCCAAAGCCCTCAGAGCAGACGTCCTGGTGGGGGAGGAGGCCAAGTAGAGGGAAGGAACAGCTCAGCGTGTCAATCGGACTTCCTAGAGTAGACCCAGGGCTGGCCGAGAGGCGAGGAGCCATCCAGAGTAGAGATAGTCGTCCTTGGAGAGATCAGGATGGAATAAAAAGGGAAAGAGCAGAAGAACTAGAGTGTTGGAGAAATCCTGGCAGGAACCCTGAAGGAATTCTGAGGCTTTCCAGTCGAGATACGAGTTGAAGGAGTTGCAGGGGAGGGGGCTGCAGGCAGAGGCAAGCCTGTCATCCAGGAACAACATTTACCTTTAAGATGTGTAGAGAAGGAAAGAGAAAATGAAAATACAAAAAGTGTCAAATATAGGCAGCTAGTGGGGAGGGAGAAATGGCCCTGTTTTGTTTTCCCAATAAGTTGACAATGGGAGAGGTTTGGATTTAAAGATGGGTTGAACAAGTGATGAGGGAATACTCACGGTTTTGGGTGTCATGAGTGGTTAGGTCAGCAGGGAGGTCTGAGGTCCGCGGTCCGCTCAGCAGGGCTGGTGGTGGACCGGGGCAAGGCCCTGGTCAGGAGGGACCTGCAGAAGCCTTGGCATCCCTCCTGGGTTTTCAGCACCAAATGTTAGATACGAACCCATGCAATCGACCAGGCCAGGCATTCTGACGCAAGCAGATCTACTGGGGGCATCAAGCAGGCTGGCTGTCTAGCAGACCAAGACAGCAGTGAGCACAGTGGGGACAGGAGGCTTTATAGGATCTTTCGGGGAGGGTGATCACTGGCTGGAACGGCTGAGGGAGAGCTCATCTTGGCAGGGCTGCCTGGTCTGTGGGGGACCATCAATGTTAACAAAGGAGAATTTCACGGTCACTTGCCCAGGTCAAAGTCAGGTGAACCTGTTCTGCGGTTTGGGTTTGGCTCTATGTGAGGCCAGGGGGAGAGAGTTTGGGGGCAGGGTGCCTGGAAACACTGACGCCTGACCTATCAACAAGCAGATGAAAAAGGCTGGGGAAGAGGCTGCCAGCACGGAGATGAACATAGTTATGTGCGTGAGTGTAGGCTGCATCCGAACGGAATAAGCAACACAAGAGTATTAAAAGAACAGAAGAGCCTTATTTTTAGTTATTGCTTAGTTACATTTGTATGTTTGTAATTTTGAGGTTAGGAAGAGGTTAATTCGTAGCCAGGTGTTGTGGCACAGGCTGTGTGCAAGGCTGAGGCAGGAGGATTGCTTGAGTCTAACAGTTTGGGCCAGTCTGGGCAACATAGAAATACCTTGTTTGAAAAAAATTTGACTGGGCGTGGTGACATATCCCTGTAATCCCAGTATCTGGAAGGCTGCAGCAGGAGGATTACTGTAAATTTAAGACCAACCTGGGCCAGTCTGAAATATATAGTGAGACCATCTTTCCAAAAAATAATACTAAAGTAATACTATTGTAACTTAAGTCATCAGGCTATCATCCTGACTGAAAGAAGACCCAGGCATGTTTTCTTGGGATGGGAAAATGCTGCTATAAAGCATAGATAAAAGTATCATACCACAGTGATATATGTACACGTGTGTGTATAGTGTCACATTGTGTCATGCCTAAATCTTGGAAACAGCCCAAATGTCCATCACCTTCAACTGATGATTGGATAAGATGAAGTTTTTTGTATAAATAAGTCAAAAAAGAAGTGAAGGGAGAATATGGGATTGGGGGGAAAAGAACCAAGTTATGTGCAAGTACAAATTCCCTATGATGAAAAAGTAAGAAAATAATTTATAGGATTTGTCTGTATTGTGAAGACTTAAGTTTGTGTTTTCTGTAGGACCGTCGAAAGCACCGAGCTTCTGGTATAAGATACCATCCCATACCCCAGGCTCTAGATCTGTACAGCTCATATGGAAGGTAAAAAACACGCTTACATTCTTTCATAGAAATGCACTTTTATGATGTGTGAGTACAGATTTTTTAACAGTTAGATTTTTATCCTTGTTAGATCAGCATACTAGTTGATAACTGCACTTAATAAACAGAAACAGAGTTTTAGAAGGAGGTTCCTAATCTGCAGGTAATCCCTCCTAAGTCTCTGAGTACGGGTCTGCGAGAACATAAATTCTGTATGAAGAAGAGCCCTGCTCTGTATTTCACTGAATTTACCAGCCTGTTTCATAGAAAATAATTGATAAAATAATTTGGGATAATCAAAACATGTGCTGGTGGGCCAGCCAGATAGCTCAGTGGACTAAAGCACATGGCTGAGGCAGGCACAGGGACCAGGTTCCATCCCTGGCAGGCCCCGCCCCCAGGGCACACTGAGCCAACTGAGAGTGGGCATGGTGGAGCGCACCCTGTAACCCCAGTGCTTGGCAGGCTGAGAGAAGGAGGATCACTACGAGTCCTGTCTGTGTCGTGGGACCCTGTGGACTCTGTGCTAAATACATAAATATGTACATGTTAATAAGCGCATATACTTGAATAGATCGAACTAAGCAAAGTAGGGAGAAAAGTGCTGGCGCCTGCACAGGGAACAGGCAGGCAGTGCAGCATGACAGGGAGCCGAGGTGGTCCTTACCACGCAGCTGGGCACGCCGTCACTCGGCCTCTGGCAAGAACCTTAGCACTGAGTGCACAGGAAGTCTTCAGTCCCTTTCATTGAAATGCCCAAAGGTATAACATGATGGCAGAATTTGGGAATTTATCACGATTTATAAAACTTTGTAAAACAAACTCTCGTTGCAGACACTGCCTCCTTCTGAAGCCAATGGGAAAATCTTGGATTATGAAGTGACTCTGACAAGATGGAGATCACGCTCACAGAATTATACAGTGAAGGACACAAACTTGACAGTCGACCTCACAAATGATCGCTACGTGGCAACGCTCACCGCGCGCAACCTGGCTGGCACATCAGATGCTTCTGTTTTGACTGTCCCCGCCTATGACTTCCAAGGTGTGTGTCTGCTGAATCCTGGGTCGTGGATGAGGAAAGATGGTTAGGTTTGGACAGGAACCCGATGGCAGAGCAGGTAGCGGGAGATTATCTCCTCAGGGTCAGGGGTGATTATATTTTTAGAAATTGGCAGGCAGTTCTCAACAAATATGCATTATGCTTCTGTCCCTGTGTGGCTCCCTAAGCCTTGCCGTAAGCTGCTTCATTCACTTAAGTGTTTCTGATTCCTTACCGGGTTTTGAAATATTTCACAGTTTTATGAATTTTATAGGCATGTGACTTAACTATATTGTTTATAGCTGGCAAAGAGGACAAAATAGCTGTTCCAAAATGAAAACTGTTGAAGAATTTGGAGAAAACAGGATTTAATTTTTTAAATAAATGGACTGCCATACATGTAAGTTGTAAAGTAGTTTGTTCAACCCCCTGAAGTGGCTCGTGCCTGTAATCCTCACACTCGGAGGCTGAAACAGGATGGGTGTGTGAGTCCAGTGTGAGCAACCCAGCCACTTAGTGAGACCATCTCAGAATAAAATCTTTAAAAGCTGGGGCTAGAAAGAGGAGCTGGGATATATAACTCAGAGCATCTATTCATGGAAATGTATATTGCATGCTTACAAAACTTGATAAATCATAGGTTTTGGGAAATTACTATGAAAGATGAAAGTTTTAAAACTGAAAGTTCACTTTTATAAATGTTCTTTTATTATGTTGGCATCTTGTTTTAAAGCTACTCACCCTGTAACCGACCTTAAGGCGTATCCCAAAGACAACATGCTCTGGGTGGAGTGGACTCCCCCCGGGAAAGCTGTGCGGAAGTACATAGTCGAGTGGTGTGTGTTGTCAGTGAAATCGCCCTGCGTCCCAGACTGGCAGCAAGAAAGCGGTAGCATCCATCGCACCTATTTAAGAGGTAGCCCTGGCCGGAGGCGCTTACATTGATACTCGTTTTCTAACCCATTTAGACAGACTTTTGTTTGGTTTTTTGCTGATTCTTTCCTGGTTTATAGGCATCGTGGTCAAAAGAACTAGTGTGTTATACCCCCACTAATTCCTGTATGTGACTCAGCAAGTCACTCTGCCCTTTCTGAGCTGCACTGCCTCTTTGTGGACAGAGTGGGGTTAGTCCTGTCTTTGTGTCCCAATATTGTTTTGTCACCAGAGGAGACTCAGAAAAGAGTGAAGAGCTATAGAAAGACTTCACCTTAGCTACTGGTTGATTGTGTTCTCTGTACCTTGTTTAATTCACTCCTCCTTCAGATGAGGAGATAGCTCCCTGGAGCATCTCAGTGACAGCCGTTGGTCAGGGAAAGCTGAACCAGAGCACAGACTTCCTCCTGCCTTTCAATCGCAAGCACTAACAAAAGAGAGAAAGTTGTGGTATTGTAGGAAATGGATAATTTTTAATATGGTATCAAGAATTGGTAAAATTACTTTTGTAAGAAAGCAAAGGCACATATAATTGAGGAAATAGGTGTTCTGTTGAAATAATAAAGCAGTAGAAAGCAGCTTTTCTGAGGTGGACGGGGCATGTGTTATAAAAGTGATCCCCTTGTCTCGGCCTCCCTAGTGCAGGGATTATAGCCATGAGCTATCAAGCCCAGCTTTAGTGGCCAGCACAGCATGCCCAGGCTCTGCGGCCGGCATGGCATGTGGTACCAGGGATTGAACCTGGGTCCTTGCACTTGCCAGGCAGACATTTACACTGCTGAGCCATCTCCCCAGTCCACAATCACTTCTTGTATTAACAGTATGAATATTTTTATCCATTATATTAATAATAAAATGACATTTCCCTTTTTTTCCCTCAGTACCAGGGATTGAACTCAGGATCCTGCGCTTGCCAGGCAGGAGCTTATTCTACTGAGCTACCTCCCCGGCCCCAACATTTGCCTTTGTAAACAGTTTCACTGTTAAGCTTGAGTCCAGCATGTAAAAGGCAATGCTGACTTTAGAAAACTGCAGTTTTAAAACAAAACTAAGGGTTGTGGAGTTGTACTATAAATGTAAATAATGGAAACAGTTTTAATTTTTCAGTGGGTAGAAAGTGCTGACTCTGTGGTTTGTGCTTCAGGGGAGCTGGCGGAGAGCAAGTGCTACCTGATCACAGTGACCCCCGTGTACGCCGACGGGCCAGGTGTCGCCGAGGCCACGAAGGCGTACCTCAAACAGGCCCGTAAGTCCAGGCCCTTTGGCTTTGAAAAACGTAGTTTAGCATTAAAGAAACAAGGATGCATCTCATGTTCCAGTTGTTGTTCTAAGGAATTTAATAAACTGTCCTACTTTTCAGTTAGAAAATAACATTCATTCTGTTACAGCACCTTCCAAAGGACCTACTGTGCGGACAAAAAAAGTGGGGAAAAATGAAGCTGTCTTAGAGTGGGACCAGCTTCCGGTTGATGTTCAGAATGGATTCATCAGAAATTACACCATATATTATAGAACCATCATTGGAAATGAAACTGGTAATAAAATCACCAGTTATTAATCAGCTTTTTCCTTAAGTTTTTAAATATTTCTTGCCTTAAATCTCATTATAGTATATTTTATTCTGAGAAGATGGCTGTAAATATTCCTTATGATTGTGTTCAAGGCTCTATTAAAAAAGGACTGCATTCTGCTTACAGAAGAATATTATGTCTCATTATAAAGATTATTATTATTAATTTTTTTTGGGGGGGGAACTAGGGATTGAACTCAGGTCCTTGTGTTTTCCAGGCAAGCCCTTATTCTACTGAGCTATCTCC
>PVKN010008677.1:0-15224 GCA_004027915.1 Capromys pilorides | reverse complement strand
TGACAACTGTTCTCCTCCAAGTCTTAACAGCCATGCTGCTCAATTTACTTCAAAGCACAATGAAAAAGAGACACAGAACACGAAATGGAGTGTTCAGCGTAGAAGGCCTCACTGAGTCACTGTTGAATTAAAAACATTTAAGGCATTTCATTTTCTTTTGTATTTTAAACAGAAACATAAGTTTGTCTAAAAGTCATGAAAAAAGCCATGTTAATCCGGCCAAGGTAGAGGTAAAAAAGGGGTAAAAAAAAGTACAGTGAGCGGGAGGTAGTAAGAGTCTCACAGAACTTGTTGCTTGCTAATTTCTCCTTAATGAGAAGCAATGGTATATGAAGCCTAAAAACAGTGGATAAATGTGAGATCAATTCCTACCAAATTCAAGGAAAATCATAAGAATTATACTGTTGGTGGTAAATAAAATAAATAAGGTCAAATTATTATACCCCAAAATGTCAAGCATTCACAACTGTTAGGTTTACAATAAAGCACACATTAAACCACCTTAAGAATTATCTTTGCTTTCCTGTATGATTCCTTCAAACTGAAAGTTCCCTTATCTTCTTAAAGAAAATGCTTTTGTTTCCATACAAGATTTGTAAAATTATAAACTACTGACAAGCACTTCTTAGAATCATGAGCACACTCTTCTAACAGTGACACATCAAAAGTTTTTTAAAAGGCTTAGGAATAAAGGATGCTCTTCTATTTTCTTTTCTGTACATTATCAGTGGTGACTTCACGTGGCCACTGGCACGGACTGTCCCACAGCCACCTGAGGAAGGAGCCAGTCCTTTCTCAGCGCACCAATGCTCACACAAGCTTCAGAATCAGGCCTGGCTGCGAGCTCAGGACGCTGGTGTCTGCGGGGGGGTGCCTGTTATGTCACAGGGGAACCCTGCTGAGATGGGTGTCACCCTCAGAGCCATTCACACGACATAGGAACAGCTCATGGCTGACGTATGTTACTATGCTGAATATGTATTATTTACTCTATTATCATCTTCTCACCTGGAGTCTAAAAAATATTTTCTCAACCAAATTAGTATTCTAAAACCTCCAGATAGTTAATTCACAGTTGAAAAACCTAGGACCTTGTGACAAACCATAATACAACTCAGCAAACAAACTTTAATGAAGATCCTCATATTTTTATCATCAAAGAAAATATAGGCAACTATAAATTCCTAATAACAGGCAATATACCAATCTGCAGGATTTTCCTGTTCCAAACTTTCACGTGCTTCCTATATAGTCTGCAGGGATAATGTTTAAGAGATTAAAGACGATTCCCTTAAGTTTTCATCAAAAACAGGTATCGGATCTCAGGTTTTTGTGTCTATACAGATGAGCACACTATGCTTTTCTGTGTGGAAAATAGTACCATGTTGTTATCCACTCTCAGGGCTGGGGAGATAGCTCAGTGGTCTAAGTGCCTGCCTAGCAAGCACAAAGACCTACGGAGGTGCAGGCCTGCAATGCCAGCACCAGGGAGGTTGAGGCAGGAGGATCACTATGAGTCTGAGCTGCATAGAGACCCTGTACCACATAAACAAACAAATAATTTAGGAAAATTAAAAATGTAATCCACTCTAGCTATTCTAGAACTAGTTATGAAATATTTTACATATTCCTGTTTCTTCCCCACAATTTTGTAGTTCTATTGATAGATTATGCCATAATTTTCTACTTTTATAAATATTTTATGGGCTAGCTAAATAGCTCACTGAATTGAAGAGTCTGCAAGCAGGCACAGGGGCTCGGGGTTCAGGGTTCGGGGTTCAATCCCTGGGCCTGCTGTGCCGGGCGCTAGGACGGCAACTGAGACTGGGCGTGGTGGTGCACCTGCAATCTCAGCTCTTGGTAGGCTGTAAACAGGTGGATCACTAGGAGTCTGATCTAGCAGTGAAACTCGGAATACCCAGTAGACCCTTCCCTAAAAATACAAAACAAATTAATAAATACATATTTTAACATTCTGACAGTAAGGTCACACTAGCCTCAAAAGGCAATTTCAGAAGTGTTCTTCCTCTGTGCTCTGGAAGAACTGAGTTAAAAACAGCACTTTTATCTTCAGAACCTAGTGGAGCAGTGGAACTATCTGGGCCCAAGATCTTTTTGTGGGCAGGCTTATTCTCCCTTACTGGCAGATCCCACTCTGCACCACATGGGCATGGTATTTCTCCACGTCCCCTCCACCAGCACGCTTCCTGGCACAAAGTCCAAAGGGCTCTCATCTCTCCAGAACTGTGGCAAGTCCCCTGCCCATCTTTTACCAGTCATGCACTGTGCTCCTATAAGCGGCAGGGCCTGAAAACGGGATTCTTGCCAAAGACCTTGCTGCATAGCAGTCTTTAATCTGGATTTCTGCTTGTTCAGGTTCAACTTCCTGAGGTGGAGGCATGTTGCAGCCTTTCCTTCTGCCTACTGCTCAGCATTATCCTACTGTAGCTGGCAACCTCTGAGCCCCTTTGTAAGCTGCCTGTGACCTGGGGGGTTGGGGGGGGGGGCGGCACTGTCTTCCTAGGTGTAGCTTCAAAGCCAGTTGGACACAGTTCAGGTGCAAGCATTTTCCCTCTGACAGACAGTGCATCGGTTCTACAGCCACACTGCAGCCTCTAGCTGGCCGCCTCCCGCTGCTCTGCCTAACTCTCCTTGTATACTGGCCATCTGCAGCCTCAGGCCACCTCTGGAGCCCTGTCCTCAGCACCGCCTGCCCCTGTGCCTCGTAACTCCTCTCTTCCAAATCCACGCCTCCTCCCCACTCCTCATCACTGCTCTTCTTGGCCAGACATCATCATTTTCCCTGGATTACAGGACAGGCTCCTGGCTTGCTCTTGTCTCTAGTCTCTCTCCATGGGAGCCTACTGCTTGGACATTCTCTTGAACATGCAGCAGACTGCTTCAGGCCTCTCTTCTCCACTCCAGTGCTCTTCCCTGCTCCTGTGAAATGAACACTTTTCTTGGCAATGCAGAGCTCTTTAAGGTACTGGCTTCTCCTGTACTCTCATCCACATGAAAACCTACTTGCAAAACAGTAAACAGTGTGCTTCTTCCACACAGACCCTGGCCCTGTTCCCCTTAAGCTGCAGTGCTGCCCCCCAGTTCTGATGCACCGCTGACAGACACACCCTCCAGTGACCACCTAAACAGTGTGGGCTAGAAGTAGTGGTTCCAACCCAGACAACAGTGTATTTCATACATGATTTCTGCGGTATGAAAAGTACTTGATTATTAAATAAATCCAAACTCGAGATTGTATGTATTTGATTTTATTTGGTATATACCACTGTGAGCTTATTGTAACTGAAATCCATTACAGGATTTTTAAAATTTTATTTTATGATTAGTCAACTCCACAAAGACAATAATACTGCTGTGGAAGACCAAAGGGAGGAAAAAACCTGATGTACTTATTTACAATTCCCTATGTTGTAAACACATAACCTATACGCTGTTACTAACATAGCGAGAGCGTTACAGAGCCGAGGACAGGAAGCCCTGTGTTCCTATTCGTAGTCAGCAACAGCATCTTATAACAGAACACCAGGTCTGCTTTGATTAGCATTATGCTTTCTTTAGATAATTATTTCTCAAAAGAACCAAATATATTTAAGTATTTTCCAACTAAAACTATGCAAGCCAATGTATTTGGCTTATAATTTCATTTTCAGAATAAAGTGCTGTAAGTATCCTGGCAATCAACACTTTCTATAAGAACAAAACTACTTTGAACATTAATTTACAAGATATACATTATTCATCTGGAACTGCTGAAACTTCAGCACAAAGTCACTGTCACATGAATAATAGCAGGGTTTTGTGTGTTTTTGCCTAACATGAAGCTTTGAAATTTAACTGATGAATTATTGCCACAATGGCTTATTACTGGCTTCCTACAAAAGAGGGTAAGAACTACTAGTGTATTCTACCTTTTCACTTTTTTGAGGTCACTTGACAGTAAGTTTGCATATTCACCAAGTCTACTGAGCTACAATATTGTCTACTACAGTCACTGCTCTTTGTAAGAGCAGTGCTAATGAAAATAACGTAAGCCACTATAAGAAAGAAAGCCACTTTTTCCTTTTGAACAGAGAAAAGCCTATATTTGGGGGGCTGATGTGCAACAAGGCTAAAACAACTGAACTATAAAACAGTGTATCTGACACACTATGCTGAGAACTACGCAGCTGATGCATCCATGTGTGGTCTGGGTTCATGACAATGCCCTATTAAGCTATAAGTATGTAAATGCTAGAATTTCTTGCTTGTATGTAAAACCAATAGAATCATTAAGTTCTCACTGTCCCTTGGCAACTTAAGCCTGGATCTGAGAAGCCAGTGACGAAAGCCCAAACCTGCAGATCACGTACACTGCAGGCTCATGACCAGAATTCTCCTCAAATTTCATTTCCCTAAATGAAATCGAGAGTACTTGCAAAATTATAGAGAGAAGGTCATAGTGTCAATCGCAACTAGAGCTCAGCGGCCTGTTAAGTGCATACTCTTTTGGCATGTGGTTTCTCCTTTGTACGTGTAAGGTGAGCAGGTCCCAGCGTCACCTCTGCCACCTCACATGCAGGAAGATACTGTCTCCTCAAAGCCCCCATGACACTGCTCTATAAAACAAACAATGGAGTTTTTAAAAGTTGGATGAACAGAAGAGCACCATCCTATAGAAGACTGAGAAAACATGGATTGAAAACAAAGTGGTCAGCATGGTCAAAATGCTGTCAAAATTCAGACAAAAAACCTGGTGATGATCTAAATCTTAAGAACTCTGGGACAGGAACATGATTTGAAAAATAAATGCCAAAATGATAGCTGTAATAAATGGTGACAGACTAATTTTAAAGCACAAGTGACATGTTACGTTGTATTGCTTCTTGAACATTCCAAACAATGCTTGTCCAGGTCAGGTTTGGGCCTTTATCCTGCTCAGACAGACAGCACTGTATTTATTCAAAAGCCCAGATTTCAATGTCTTGGATAAAGAAATCTTCCTTTTTAGAGAGTGTATGATTCCCAAATGTTTTACAAGAATGGCTTCTCCCATGGTAGAGATCTCCGTCAAGCCAAAGAGCAAATTCTCCTCTGTAATACATAAAATAACAATCTCTTAATACTCCAGCCCTGAACTATAAAACAGTTTAAGTGAAGCACTTCATTATCCAACAGGCCGAAAACCATTAATTTTTCTGAACTCTTTTTCCTTCTTACCCTGACAAGCAACCTTCTTTTGTTCTTATCCCAGTATACAATCATTTATTTACTATACAGATCAAGGCATAAGCTCTTTAAAATTAATTCATACAGAATTAGCTTTTGAGACACTCTACTTAGCACTATAAATTTCTTTGTCATATGGTTTTAATACATTTAACATGACTTCTTTAAGGTATGAACTTCTACATCATCTAAACTAAGATGGGGTTAATGTTAAGGGCCTGGTCAATAAAGCTTACATATCTTTGAGATATCTAGAAAGATAAATTTTACTGTTAAAAATGGGGGCTGGCGAGATAGCTCAGTGGTCTAAAGCACCTGCTTAGGCAAACTCAGGTAACTGCAGGGAGGGCGGTTCGATCTCTGGCACCACATGCTGAGCCAGTCCCATCCCCAGGCAGGCTGAGCTGGCCATATAATAAATAAAGTTAAAAAAAAAAATCAATATGAGCAACTAGAGTTTATCTTCTCTAACATGCTAAACTTCATGAAAATAATTCTGCCGAGTAAGACCACTGTTTAATAAGGAGCTCAGTTAAATAGATAAAAGACATGGCAATGAGATTCTTTAGCAAACAGATGGCCAAAAACAGAACACAGGTGTGACAGGAACTTAGGAAGAGGGACAATACAGCAACACCAGGCCTGCTCTCTACTTGACAGGGAGTCTCCCTTTGCCTGAGAGAAGAGGCGAGTTGACAGAGTGCTCATTCACACAGCAGCCCCAGGAATATTCTAGTCTCTAAATTTCATCTTAGGTATCAGAGGAGAGGAAGACTTAAAAATTAGGACATTTCAAGGTGAAACCCCCCACAGATCTGTGTGGCATTTATAGTGGAGCGAAGTTTAGCCTGAGAGGAGCTTGTTCAAGGTCTCCTGTGTAGCATGCCACAGCTGGAAATGGAGGCAGGTCATGTGAGTCCATAGGCCACAGGAAGCCAGCCATATCCTGATTTGGCTTAATCTGAGTGCAAAGCTCTCGTACTGTAAGTGTGGTCCACGTGCAGCTGTGCCGAGAGGGGGCAGAACACTTAAGAGGAAGGGCTAGCAGAGTACCCCCCTTCCCCCAGGTAGGCACCACCCCAGGCAAGGCCGCATGGGAGCCCAAGCGGCTCCTAAGAAAAGGATCCGTTGCCAAGCCTGGCACTTCAGCCCCTTGTGTGCCTCATACCCATCTTGCCAGGGGATCTCTTCTACACAAGGCTGTTTCCTTTCCAACTTCTCTGCTATGTCAAGATGCAGCCACAGGAGGCCTTCATCAAAGGCCAAACAGATGGAGCTGCTCAGTCTCAGGCTTGAAGCTTCCAAATCTATGAGCTACATTAACCTCTTTTCTTTAAGTGCAGAGCTTTAGGTCTTTGGCTATTGCAATAGAAAAATGGGCCACGACAGAAGGTTCCTACTTAGAATTCTGGAACAGTCCTTGTGGTTTCTATTTTCTGAATGTACACTTTTTTCATAGAAGATGGGAGATTTGCCTTCTTATCAAATGACCCAGTGGTTACTTTAGCTTGGTGGAACCATGTTATAAAATTGAAATCCAATTCTAGCAGACATCAGCTTCAAACTGTATCTTGACTATGAGGCTTTCTTGGAGAGCTATGAGAATCACATGTAAGAATACCACTTAGGGAAGAGCTAATGATACCCTCAAACTACAAAAAAGGTGTGACTGGACCACATAAGCCTTGTATGTTGAGTCCAAAAACCAAAAGAATAACCAAGAGAGCTACAATAACCATGGCTATTGGTTAACCACTGTAGTTGTATGTCTCTGAAGCTCCTATTTATAGGTAATTTGTAAGAAAATTTGTTAGAATTGCCAAAGATGGTAAGTATAGTTGCCGTTCAACAAATTCTGTGGCCTATACAAATTACAATTCTACATCCTTGATTACAGGATGTCATAACAACATATTCACAAGTCTGAGAACCACTTAGCACCCTATGTCCCATAACACCAAGGAAGGAGCTGGCGTGTCTTAAACCCTATCTGTTAGGGACAAGGACAGGCTGCCTCTCGCTGAACAAACAAGAAATCAAGTTCCTCAAAGTGCCTGGGATGCCAAAGAATCCAGGGGACTGATCTGTACTGTTTAGTAGACCAAACACCTTAATCTTTCAGGAGTCCTTAAAATTTTTTTCAGGAAAACAAATCTCTACTATTGTTTAAAATATTAACTCAAGTAGTTTCCACAGAAAACTAATACGAGCACTCTGGATGTATACAACACATTGGGAAAAAGGACATTCTACCACAGTAACGTGAACACTTGAGAAGGCCAAAGGCAGCAGGGGGGTTTCCTTTCCAGTATGAAAGAGCTTCTGCATTCTGAGGTACAAGATGGGATTTCACTCAGCAGAAATGAAATAAATAGCATTTTAAAATGAAGAAACAAATACTTCGCCAAGTTTCAAATACTATATTTGGCTAACTTCTTATCAACGTAGTTTCTTTTCCTTAACTTACAAGTTTGGATTTTAATGTCAGGATTTTCCAGAGGTAACTGAATTTATTAATCCAAATACATTCTCAAAATTTCTTCAAAAATTTCATGGTGAAAAGTTCAAGAGACTTACCCTCCACCACCAAAAGCTAATGAATCCATGTCTCCTTTGATAAAAAACATATTATCTCCAGTCCACTTAAAGACCTATACAAATGGAAAAAAGCTTTATGTGTATAAAATATAATGGCACCTAAGCATCTAGCTGTCCAAAACTCAAGCATTAGCAAATTACTAGGAACTAAGGTAACATAAAAAGTTTAGCTTTGGGTTTGTGTGACTAAATCTGAAAGCACACCCCATCCTACAAAGTTACTCAACCCTGCTTCCTCAAATCTTATTAACTCTTCAGATAATGCATCTCTTAGCTCTCATTCTGACATAATGTTAACACTGAACGTAAGTAAAGATGATTCTAAAACAGGCCCATGGTCTTTCCTTAGGGTATGGCTTTGGTATTTATCATTCTTCCATGACTCATGATGTGTAATCAGATTTCCACTTTCAATTTCTTTCAAGAAAAGTAATTTTTTAAAGAGGATTTATTTATTTATTTCATGCAGGGTCTTGCTACGCAGCTCAGACTTGTAGTGATCCTCCTGCCTCAGTCTCCCCAGCACTGGGATTACAGGAGTGTGCCACCACGCCCAGTTTCAGTGGCCTGCACAGTGGGAGGCCGGCATGGCACGCAATACTGGGGATTGGACCTGCATCCTTGCACTTGCCAGGTAGGCTCCTAAGACTGTTCAGCTATCTCCCTGGCCCAAGAAAAGTAACTATTTTGTTTAGTGAAATTCTGCATTGCTTTTTTTTTCATTATTTTTTTATTCTCTATAAAAAGTTGGCAAATCTGAGGACAAAGCTAATCATTAATATTCTTAAATATTTTTCTAATCTTTTCTGGATATTTTATTTAAACCTAATATAACAACAATGTCTAGAATCTCAGCTTTACTATGTTTTTCAGAATTATCCATTATCATTTTTGTCTCATATACTTCTACTTAAAAAGAGAAAAATAATCTGTTGTATAATTTGCAATCATATCAAGTGCAAAGTACAAACGTCACTTAGTTAACTGTGTCATTGCAGCTATGAGCAGCAATCTCCTAACAAGGTTTGAGGAGCAGCACAGGGAAGCCCAGGACAGGTGAAGATGACAAGCTTGTGGGATCAACTGGGACACTTCACAGAGGGAGTGGACAGTACTGGCAACTGTGGAGAGCCTCATAAGCATAGGTGTTTAAAGGGAAGTTGGCCACATCCTCAGGTCCTTCCTACTGTGTTCACAGACACCAAGGGCGAAGAACACACGATCTTATTTTTTAAACTGATGATGTTAATTCCTTTTTTCAAGATTAAAATATAATTTTAGCTCTTAGGGAAAAGCTGACACTTGAACTTACAAGACCAAGACACAAAGAGCACGCTCTCTTTGCCATGGCACCTCTTTACATAAACAGATATGCAGTAGCATTCCTTACCTCAAATTCTGGACAAAAGGTGAACATGAAGGTCTCTCCGGTCCCATAAAAGCCATCACTCACTTTGAATGGCTCCGACGCTAATGCACCAAAGACCTAGGGTGGCAAAGGCACATCAAAGGACATAGCCATGAATGTGTGTCATTAAACATTACCCTCATCACTTATGCTTAACTAAAATGAAAAACTTGAAATCTGGAATACTGTTATATACTTCTATTTAAAGAGAGAAAAATTATCTGTTATATAATTCATATTTGTGTCAAATGCAAAATATATCGGCTTCTCAATGCAGAAAATAGATGTTTTCTAATTTTGAAATCTAAAAAGGTATTTATTTTAACAACTAAGCAGAGAATTGAAAGAGTGGTAAATATATTTCAGGAGGACTTACTAGGACAATGTATATGTAATAAAGGTAACATTCTGTTTTAGTGCTTAGGAAAGCAAAAATCCTAAAGTCTAGGTAAACTTCTAGCATGAAAGTGTGTTCTGTATGTATTTTGTGTATGATTAGAAAACCTCCTACAGGCAGGCTTTGGTGGGAGCTGCTGGGCCTTCAGCCTCACAGCCTTGTGTGGTACCCAGGAGATGGCCTGTGTCACAACTGATGAACATGCGTCCCTTCAGCATGCTGGGCCACAGTGCCACATCCTAGCCGGAGAGCAGAAGTTGGTGGGCGATTTCTGCAGTCACCCTCTCCCCTGACAGTCTTTCTACTTCTAACCTTTAACAGACTCCTCGACCAAAACGGCAATCCATGTTTCAAGAAGAGTCCACGAAATGCAAGCACAGTCACTGCTGGAATCATCACCAAGCCAAGCCCCTTGACATGTACCTCTGACAAAGAACACTGAGAAGCTCCCCTGCCTCTTCCAGGCAGCAGCCTATCTCCTGGGGGGTGTCCCGATGCCACAGACACAGCTGGCCCACACACAGACATCTGTGAGCACAGTCACAGGGCCACTCCTCTCTCCTGTGAGACCGTGGGTAGCGCCATGCTCGGGATGCTCCTCTATCTCGAGGCTGGAGCAAGATTGCACCCCTGCCAGTGGACCAGTGCCTTTTCCCCAGTGCTTAAGCTTGGGTAAATTAACTCCCAAATGGGGAAGACTGTTCACCTCGTGAGTAACGAAACTGGAATACAGCTCAGCTGACTATCACGTATGCAACACACTGCAGGCACTAAAGCCATTAGTGGAGCCAGCAATGCACTACGTTGTGCTCGGGCAAACCAACGCGACTCTCTTAACTGTGCTTATTTTCTTCCGATTACTATTTAACCATCGATTTTAAAAGTACCGGGTATTGAACCCAGGGCCTTTGCACTGGATTCCAAATCCCAAAGCATTTTAGGTCTTAAACTGAGACAGCTTCTCATTAAGTTGCTAAGATGCCCAGACTAGGCTTGAACTGGCTGTCCTCTGAGGCTGTAGGGACACAGGCATGTGCCACGAGGATCAGCTATAGGTGTCTTCATCCATCAGACTTCGTGACTGCCAGTCCTACCCTGCTTGTGAGCCTCACTGGTAGGAAAAACTCTTTAAATACCACTTTCACTTGTTCTGGGTTCTTACTATACTTAGTTTATTTTCAATATCAGAGAAAATATCATTAGACGTTCTTTTCTACCACATCACACTCTCGTGAAAAGACATTATTCTTTTCATATTTAATTTTTTAATATTTTTATTAATTGTAATGAGAAAGAAATAGCAAAGCATATTCATGTTTATATTACTTCTATTTATCCTCCATGCATTCAGCAGTGCCTTGCATTTAAAATTACCCAACAATTATCAATTATAGAATGTAGTATGCTATTGAAATCATTTTTCTCAGGCAAAGATGCTGCAAGTCACTGTCACCGTGATCCCTGCTGATGGCATCTGTGCAGTTAGCGTTCCTACCTGGCCATCACTATCTTTGATCACCAGCAGCACTGGGGTGTCCAGACCTGTCATAGTCCGGTAAAGGGTCTTCAGGCTGGTGCCATGTTTGCCTGTCCCATACACTAGAGTCCATGGGTAGCCAATGGTCCTTGGTGGAAGATGCTTGGTGAGCTTAAGGAAAGAAAATGCCAGCTTTTACTTGACAGCTGTGTTAGTATGCAGGACACTAATAGAAGTTGGAGTCTAATTATACTTATAAAACGTAGGCTACAGAGAGAAAAACTAACAGTTTATCACTCTCAAAGATCCTGAGACACTGAAAAATTATTCACTTCTCAGCATGAAATATTAGTTGTCCACTGGGGAAGGAATCACAAAGAACCAGAGGTAAGAAAACCAGATTAATTTTGGTTGTTCCCTCTGTGTATGGAAACACTTTCAGATAAAGAATCAGAATAGAAATCAGGCTTCGGTGACTATATCAACAATTTGTTCACTCATAAAAACCTGCACACTGACAACACTGAAGTCTGTAGCTGGCATAGGGCTTGATGAGGTAACACATGGGGAGGAAGCAGAGAGGGACAGACCAAGTCCAGGCCAGGATTGAGGCTGGCCTGGGCTGCTAAGGTCATTCTCTATGCGTCACTCACATCCGGCTCCTTCCCCCTCTGTTCTCACCAGATGTGGAGTTGTACTGTCTTTCTCTCGGGGCAGAGGAGCAGCAGCAGCCCTGAAAACGGTTGCTCTCCTCCGATGCCACACACCCGACACACATGCACACGGATGGTCGCACCTTCTCAATCTGGTCTGGCAGCAGGAGTTCACTGGGGTCACTGAGGTTGGGCCGGAAAGATTCAGACTCCAGCTCTGCCTTCACAGGAGCAGACTGCTTGGAACTGATGTCTTCCCGGGTGGTGATCTACGAAGGAACCAGGAGTGGTGTGTTACTACTATTATGATAAGCACTCCAGAGTGCACACTTGTAGTTAAGCTACACTTCACACCTCCCAGCAGGTGGCTAACGCTGAGCTTAGGATTGTATAAGGTTACAGATCCCCCGTTTGCTATCAGTGGTACATCCAGTACAGAGAAGGAACTTCACTTTTCTCACCCACCACATGAGGAAGAACTGGTAATGAACTTACCAGCTGCCAGACTTTATTTGGAGTAAGTAGTTTGGTCCCCATATTTTTATGGAATGAGAGAGAGAGTTCCATGCAAACCTTAGCCCTTGAAGTGCAAAAATGAACCACCTAGCTGGTTTTCAATTAGCTTTTCATGCTAAATTTAACAATTGTCTAAAACAATTACAAAACCTTCCGGGAATCAAAACTTTAAAGAACAGTAAAATAAAATGTGCATTATTTTTCTTGTTGGTACTTCTATATTTATTTGTATGACTAAAAACGTTCTCATTTTTAAAGTATCTTCTTTTAAAAAAAAATGTATTTGGTACAGGGTCTCACTACACAACTTGGACTTGTAGTGATCCTCCTGTTTCAGCCTCCTCAGTGCTGGGATTACAGGCATGTGCGACTATGGCCAGTCTAAGTGGCTGGCTCTGTGCACCTGGGCCCGGGCTGGCACTGCATATGCTTGCCGAGGCAGGTGCTTAGACTGCTGAGCTATGTCTATGCCCCTAAAAATGTTACTTTAAAAATTTTTAAACACCATATTTTTTCCTAGTTGAACCTAACAATAAATTTTGAAGTTACTTACAAATGTTTTGAAAAAATTAGAGCATCTCATGCTTTTGCTTTGGTTAATATGATAAAAAGCTACCTTAAATATTAAGATGATTAATAAAAAACATTACTATACAGTCTATTCCGTTAGTACCTACTTTTTAATATTAATTTTAATGTACAAAACATGAGAAAATAAAGGATATGAAACATAACTACTAACGATGACACTTGCAAACTGGAAAATATGCAGCCTCCTCTGGGAGCAGATCACTAAAATGCAGCGAGCCTGGGAGCTGGCTCACAGGGAATGGAACCGCTGGGTTACTCTGGCCCTAGAGTATCTCTTGCCAGACCTGCACAGTGCCTGTGTCCAACAAGGACGTGCTGTACAACTGCCTTGCTCTTGATGAGAAGCTAAATGTGAATGCTTTCACATCATCAATGATGTGAAAGTTTAAAGAAATCCAAAGCAGCATAAAAGAAAAGAAAAATGCCCAGCAGGTCTATCAAAGCCACAAGCATACCTTACTAAGATGCCAGAGACACACAGCTGATAATGCACACACTGCAAAATGAGTTTTCAATTGTAGACCTTTCTTGTTTTTAAAAAATCACAAAGATTATTTCATGCATTTTAAAATAATTTATCTAGTCCTGGTGTCTAGCCTATACTACTTCAGAATATTTCTAATACCAATGAAGATTGTCTCAAGAACAAAATGAATTTGTCCCCTTAAGATATGTGATGTGGAGTTATACAACTGAAATAAAAAAATTTTAAGCCTTGCTGCCCATTAGATTTTTAAAAGTTTCCCATAAACTCACACTTTTCGGGTTGTTTCATTGTAAATCTCAAACCAAAGACATTCTTCTGGTATTAAATTTAAATGAAAACTCATTGAGCTTCACTCAAAGAAACACACAGTTCTGAGGCTAGTCCTAAAGTGACAGAAAATTACTCTGAGTACTTTTCAAATGAAAAGATGACAGAAAACATAATCCTACAGCTCTCCAAAGTAATACTGCTTCAGTACAGAAAACATTTTCTGATCGGTTACTTTAGTGCTGGAGTCAGAACGAACCCTTCGAATGGGAGGTCTGCCCTGGCAGAGCACCCTAAGGCCAGGGAGTACACAAGCTGGGGGGAGCTAGGAGGGCACCTGGAGACGTCTGCAGAGCGTGCGCAGCTCCTCAGTGTTTAGAGCATCGATCCTGCGGTGATACTCAGCCACTGACACTACCTGAATGTGGAGACAGGGAGACAATAATTCCACTGGCAGTCGAGAAAAATATCCAACAACAAAGAAAGACGGGGTAAGGGAGGGAGAGAAAGGAGAGAACAGAAAGCAAAGAGAAATGAAAAAAAATTTAAATGGGGAAAGAGAATTGTAGTTAGGAATTTTTTTCCCACTCCATGCTGAAAATTCAAGCAATTCATCTATCAAACTAGAGAAAAATACACAGGAATGAATTTCACCACTACAGACAACAAGTTGGAAACAAAGAATTTATTATATAGACTACTTCATATGGAATGAATTTGATGTAACAGATAACTGTGTTTTTTAATACAGCAAACACTATGTATAACATAACATGCTTTACTAACATCAAAGAGAACATCTAAAATCTACTGGTCTTGCAGTTCACAAAGAAAGTGGTGTACTCAACTATCCCCTCAAGTCAACTCAGCTCAAACATCACAGTCCAATGGCCTCCTTGGAATGATTTCTTCCAGGTACAGGTGACAAACCCCACCTGCATCATAATGAAACAGGGGAGGGGCTAGCAGAAGACAGGAAGTGCACTGAAAACCACAACAACTAAAAGAAGAGGCCCAGCAACATCAGAAAGTTAAATTGCAAAGCATGTTCAATCTATAACGCACCCTGCTCAGGCATGTCTACCTTAGCCTTTATATATGTTTCTCTTTGCTTTTGTTGTAACTAAAGCTTAATGTTCTCACATCTAACTTCCTAAGGGAACTCTGTTGTCTGCAAGAGCCTGCACCATTTTCTTGCTTGGTGCTGAATTTGAAAGCCACATATGACAGATCAGTAGGACAGGAAACGCCCTTGCATAGATACCCACTAGTTTCTTCAGCTTGACACAACCGCTATAGCTTTTTCAGATGACAACATAACTAACTATAAAAACTGTCACCACGATACAGTGGACAAATAGCCTCATAAATCTGCGCTGGCTCTCCTGAGTGTCAGGGCCTCTCCTTGTCATCACTCAGAACAAGCATATACAGGCTGCGGTCTCAACATACAGTGAGAGTGTAACGTCTAACATATTTTAAAGCGCTCTTGTTCTAGCCAGCTATGCCTAGTTTGTTGAAAGATGCAAAGACACGATAACAGAAAAATAAAACAGGACTGAGTCCCACCCTGGCCACTGTTTCCATATAGACTTGTGCTGAGC